>JAHWFP010256604.1:0-30052 GCA_023313725.1 Lithobius niger
CATCATTGACTTCAGGATGTACATCGTAACAAAGACTATGCTCAGTCTGCAAAGTTTTCTTTAGTAGTATGCTGTAGAATTACCCGCTGAAGCAGTCATCAGAAATTAGGACTAGTATGAGGGAAGTCTTGCATTCGAGCCACAGTCAGAGCAGTTGACTTTTCTTTCTTTCACAGATTGTGTAAATTGTATAAAAATAGGGTTTGTTTTAAAATGATGAATGTCTGCTTGTCCGTTTACAATATATCAATGTAATTTAGTATTTATTTATTATCTACTTCCTGTGATTATCAGAATAAAACATACATTTTTTTTATTTTACTGCTGGAAATTATTTAAGATAACGTATTGTATGCTGGAAAATATGTTAAAAAGGTCACCTTTAAATTTCCATCATATAACTACAGGATGGAAAGCAAAATGGGCTGTAGTTACAAATAAATAGGGAAACCAGTATTCATGACCTTTTGAACTTAAATATCAGACTGTCTGAGAGAGATTGAACACTCTAAATTTGAGAACAAAGGCTGAAGCAGTTACGCTCAGCTATGGCAGTAAGGCTGAGTAGTAAAAAAAAAGAGAAATATTTCGAATTAACACCCTTTTCAACTGCTGGGATTATCTCAGATGTAGCATGGTAATTTGCTGAGGAAATATCTGGGATCTTTTACATGAACAGCAGAACTTCAGGGTTTTTCTCAACGATTAAAGGATCTGTTTCCCCGTCGGACAGCCTGCCTTTTAAGTCAAAAGGAAACTAAAACGGGTTTGCAACGTTATGTATTTCTTTTTTAGTTACACATTTTAAGTTATGTTACTTCACTTCTTCTATAACAGGACCTACTCTAGGATGTCGTTTTTAAAAATCCATGCATGGTTATATAGGTTGGAAATTACATTCGGTCTTATAACCTTTTGGCCCAGCAGTCTTGATCCTGAACACTCGACTATGTTGCGCTTGCTTCTGTCGGATTTTAAAGGAATCCTCATGAAGCTCACTTTTGTTCTTGGACTTAGTTTTGGACATTTTTAGATGGGCGTACGTTCCTGGAACTGAAAATACATGTAAACGTAACAATTTGTTTGTATCGTCAAGTTGGTAATGTAGTTTGCTATCATTGCAGGCTAAACGTGGTGGAGAGTATTTATGCAATATTCCAAGCAGTTATTTATCAAGTATGGAAGCAAAGGTATGGTAAAAGAAAATTGTTTTATGGTTTTGACCATAATAATTAGGAAATCGGTTTTTGTGAAGGATTTCGCATTCTTATCAAATTTTCCTCACCCATTCTTTGCTACACAGGGAGTAACTGAAAAGTTTGGCCAAACTTCAGTGTGTGGTCCATGACCAAAAAAGTCCTGTAAACATTGGTTCGGAAATGCACTCATATTTATGTACAGCACACCCAAAGTTGGGGGGGAGGTGAAATCTTTCATAAGTTTCCCCCTAATCTTTCCAAATCAGTTCAGGTTACTCCATCATTCTTGCAATTTCAGTGGTTTAAGTTAATGTTGTTAGGAGGTCTCAAAACATTGCGAGTAGAGCAGACCGGGGGGGGGGGGGATTGGGCCTTAAGGCCGGGAACCGGGCGGGGGGTGTAGAGGAGGGCAGAACTTCTTTAGTTCTTACTGAAACAAACAATAAAGCTCCTCTTACTACAGGAACCTTTAAACCTTAATGACACATCTAAAAAACCTATAAAATTTTATTATGGATACGCAAACGTGCTCCATAATTAACGATTTGTTTTTTAAAGAAACCTAAACCAAAATAATAATTATTTTTATACCCTTATTGAAATATGTGTAATTGTTTTATCTACATTTTCCAGGTAGTGCCATTGAGTAACAAACTTACTCATCATCCACCGGAAATACATTCAGTCGGAGACCTTATTACAATTAATACGAACACCTTTACAATTGTAAGATAATGATAAGTTTTACATTCCTGTGCTTTAGATTGGAGTTTAAAGAGGATACTAATTAATTCTTTTGTGCTATTCACAGATCATAGGAACCATTGTGACGTATCTCATCGTCTTGATACAGTTTCGCTCATCTGACGTTCCAAATGCTAAAGAAAGAAATGCTACCAAGCCAAATTTAACCAACTAAAAGCAAAAGGAAATAAATCTAAATCATTTTTCTTGTTATACCCAAGTAGTGCACATTGAAATGGTTAATTACAAAAACCACGATCTCTCTTTTTTCGTACTGTCTTACCGTTTTACTTTGTTTCTATGTACCTTTGTGTAATTCAAGCAAAGTATTAGCTCAGCTTGTGAAGATTTAGGCTTAGCTCAATAAGTTTCTATTGTGCCTACACTTTAAAAGTATAGCCATGCCTGATTGCAAATCATGCAATTTCTTCTGAAAAGAAAGATAGGTCTCACATTTTCTAAGAACAAACGATCTTCGGAAGAAATTGATTTCAATGAAATGAACCTGATTGCCATAGGCACTCAAACGCTATACGGTAGACTAATGACACAATACATTCTCCGAAGATTTAAAGCAGTGGTAGTCGAGATGTTATCTCTTGGCCGGCGGTATTTTGTCAACCATCCGGTTCTGGTCCATGTTTAAATACCATAAAACGTCAAATTATATAACCTTACATGTAATTATAACAAATTATAAATACGAGGCCTGTAAACAAAACAGTGATTATAAATGTAAACACTGTCTTGTTCATTGTCATTGTCATATAAACATTGAATGTCATTGATATTGTCATGTTTTACGCTGTAGCCCTCTCGAGTATTCAATTTCCCCTTCTGCTCTCTTTCCTTCTAGTTTCACCACCACCACCCAAAACACCAAGAATTGTTATAATGTTTTAAAGAATTGTTACAATGTTACAAAGAATTGTTACATGTTGGATACATTATCAAAGGTTTTATATTTTAAAAACAATAATAAGTCACTACAAAAGAAGGCCAATTACCCTCTAGGTTTACGTCTTAGTAGAAGTTTGGGTGTAGGGGATGCGACTTTTAAAATTACAACCTATTTACAGAATTTTGAAACAAGTGATTCCTTTCCCATTATTTAACTGCAGTTTAGTTTTATGAAATTTTCGTAAAATAACTCAAAAATAGACATGACATATTCTTAACAAAGACCATAAGTGCCAGCTCCTCATTTACATTCTTCATTGTTCTCTAATAAAAATGGCAAACCATTTAGAAAAGGACAATGAAAGAAACTATTTAAAAAGAAAAGAGACCAGTGCAAACTTGATCGCTGAATTATTGCTCCATTACACACCTACACCTTTTCTCCTTCTATTTTCATTATACAGTACTTCTGGATCAGACTGAGGGGAAAGAAGAAGGCATAATAGTGTCAGGAGCCTCAATGAAAAGTTTTGAAATATGTTACTAACACGTTATTTATTCCTAATCGGGAGGAAAAACTCTTAACTTGGTTTGGCCTGACGTTTTTGTATCATTTTAAAAGTATTAAAATGCCGGATGGAACTGGTTGATTTTGGTTTCTATTGCCTGACCGAAAATGTTCTTTACCTATTTTTTTTAGAATTCTTGCCTTCGAATTCTCTTTCCTAAAGAAGTGAAGTGAAGTGAATGGACGGCTAGCTCTGGAACCCTATTGCGCATGCGCTAGTGCACCTCTATTATAACACCATGTTTCATCTTTCAATCCTCTTAACACGTTAGGTGGTGAGTTAAGAGGAAAGGTAGAGTGGGTATAGGTAATGCATATTTTCAGAAAGGCATTAGAAACAAAAACCAGCCGGTTGCACCCGACTTTTTAATGTTTCCAGTAACTACTGTTGCCATTAAAATATGCATTACCTATTTTTAGCATTATAGTAGATGCCGTCATACCTGGCAGTGTATACCACCTGACGAGTACCCCAGGGTTACAAGCTCGCTTCTCCAAAGTGAAAAACTCCCAGAACGTGAAGGGTGAGAAAGGCGTACATAAGGCAAAGTTTGACCAACAGAAAGGGGGGGGATGAGGCTTAATGGCGCATCGACAGCTTGGTCATTAGCGCCAACCTCAGTCACAGTGCAGTGGTCCGGGTTGCCACTGCACCACACATTACAGAGATATTATTCAAACCCCTAATCTAAATCTTGTCATACAGCTGTACCTCCTGCAAAAATTGAAAAACACCGGACAGGAGGACAGACTTATCGCCCAATTGACGCACAATGTCATGCGGAAGATGGAAACGACGACGAAAACCATCAAGATGGCAACAATCAACAGAAAGGGGGACATTCCATGGGGAGGGGTGGTCTCCAAAGTCATGGATGGCCTAAAGAACAGAAAGAATCTGTCGTCTCCCTGGGTTGATGTATGTGGTGACAGATGCAAAGGAAGGAGGGCTGTTTTCCACTAAGGCTGTAATCCTTAACCTTGGGGTGTGGGTGGAGGAGAGCTTTAATGGAAAGTCAACAGCAAGGTCATTAGCACCAACCTCAGTCACAGTGCAGTGATCCGGGTTGCCACTGTGCCACACATTACAGAGGTGTTAAACAAACCCCAACTCTAGATCTTATTATAGATCTATACCTTCTGTAAAAATTAAAAAATTTGGACAGGAAAACAAACATATCGCTCAACTGACGCGCTAAGTTTCGCGGCAGATGGAAATGGTGATGAACGCTTTCAAGACAGTGACAATCAACAAGTAAGTTATGGGCCGCAATTGGTCGTCCACACCAAGGACATTCAGTAGGGATAACCCCCTCAAAAGGAAGCAATGAGTACCTTTGGTGTGTCCAATTCCTTAATGGGCCAACACCTCCTTTTCTTGGTGTCTGTGGCGACAGGTCGAGAGCCATTCGTTCACAGTACCTGTAACATTCCGCAACTTGTTGCTGTATTGTCTCTCCCACAAGGCTTGCCAAAAAGTGTGCAACCTAAGACAGAGTTGGAAAGACGTCGAGGGAGCATGGCTGAGATCTCGTTCGAGTGAACTAAAAAGGGAACCATTCGTTGCAGCATCAGTGTGCTCATTTCCACCTATCCCGACATGGCCCGGGAATCAGCAGAAAATCACGGTTTTCCTCTGGCTGCGCAAGTGGGAAAGTAGGTCTTGGCCATGATGTGTCAAGGGGTTTCAAGGGTTGTATGTCGCCAAGGACTCAGAGCAATTACCAAAGATGACACCAAAGACGATGAAATGTCTGCCCTGAAGGTCAAGGATCCGTTCTATAGCCAGACTGAGTGTCAGAAGCTTCGCAGGAAACACAGAATAGACTGATGGAAGGCGATAGGGAACCTTCACTCCCTCATGCACACAAGCACACGCCCCTTTCAGGAGGGACTACCAGAGAAAAAAGTGGAAATGCAGCTTGGGGCTAGACAAGGGGCCACTGGCATATCCCCAAGCTTCAAAACGCAGAGTATTTAAAAGGCTATCTCACGACAGGACTACTAGAGACTGTTATGGAAATCACTCTTACACACCCCGCATCTGCCTTTTCACAAGTTTGGTCTGAAGGGTGGGTACTGGAGAAATGCCTGAGAGCTCCAGCAAGAGTAGGCAAAACCAATCATGAAAATGTCAATTTTGGAAGCCCATATTGCTGAATACACGGTGAGGCATCAGTGGTGCAGTTCTGCCCTACTGACTGACGAGCTGCAGCAAGATTATGAGGGACCGAGGGCCATGTCTTTCGTAATGTCGACTGGTTTCTCCATTATCGATGTGAAGTTCATTGGAGAGCTTGCGTTGTAGAGCTACAAGTAGAACCAGAATGGCAAAAACTGCCGTGCTACGAAGATCATAGGCGATAGATAATTACGTCGTTATTGGTGAAAGGAGGCCGTAGTTGATGTCGTGGAGGTTTGCCAGCACAACCAGCAAAGGTCCAGATTTGGCAGAAGCTGAAAGGTGAGAAGGACGGGTCTGAAGGCTCATGTGATGAAGGTGAAGCCATGGGGCCAAGGTACACTCCAGTTTGAAAGCATGGTCACAAGGCCTGAGGTGAAGGTGGCAAACTCTTTAAAACTAAAGGGTCAGTGACATAATGTTGTAGTTATAAAAGATGGAGGCGAAAACCAAGGGAGGACCATTTGGCTGTTGGGTGACAGTTTTTCACATGGCGAGGTCCTTGTCGAAACCCCGTCCTTGGATTTGGACTCGTACCTGAAGGCATGAAATTAGACAAACGGTCGACGGGTGTGCAGGGAGGGCAATTTATTTCTAGTGGGCTCAAGTATTACAGTAAACACTGTCGGAGTAGAGTTGCGATGCTGTAATTAAGCTCTAACTTGCTTTCCATTTAAATTGTTTACTGTTAGTTGTGCAAATTGAATTACGAATCCTACAGAATTCAGTAAAATTTTTCGACATCTCTAGTACAGGAACAAGATTACATAAATGATACTGGTTCGTTGTTCACACTTTAGGCTCCTGTAGGGGCACATGTTTAAGGGGTTTCTTTGGCAAGTGGCTACATAAGCACCCCAAGATCCTTTTGAGACCTTTATGGGTCTTTTGGCAGGTTTTTTTGTGTAAGATTTGAGTGCTTTAATGTTTGTGTTAATGCTTGTTTTGAACTTGGCAGGGGACAGCCATATTTCCTGTTTAGTCCAGTAGAATTAGCATTTTGCCTGGAATTAATTCAGAAGGAAATGAAACTTGGTAGATATGTTCTGAATACCATAATAAACTTTCCCCTAAAATTTCCCAACTTTCCCACTTGTGCTCCCGCCGTCATCTTGGAAAATGTTGGCCGTTTTCCCGTTTTTTGAGGGTATCGTCGAATCTGTGCATTTTTTGAAAGGAAGATAGGTTCCAAAGTTGCTTAATACACTGTATTAAGAAACTTTCTAACACATCTTCCTTTTAAAAATGCATAGATTCGCCTATACAACGCAATCAAAAATGGCAGGTATGGCAGCTGTTTTAGCGTCTTTTGACCGTATAGCCGAATCTATGGATTTTCTGAAAGGAATATGTGTTACAAAGTTGACTAACACACTCTATTAACAAACTTTGTAACACATCTTCTATTAAAAAAAATGCGTAGATTGGACTGTACAATGCAATCTAAAATGGCAGCCGTTTTTGCATTTTTTGACAGTACTGGTGAATCTATGCATTTTTTACACTGTATTAAGCAGTTTTTCAACACATCTTCCTTTCAAAATCTGCATAGATTCCGCTATACAATGCAGCAAGCATTAATTTTTATGTCCCATGTTTGAACACCATGATCTTAAACTAACATGGTTATTGGCAAGTTACAGAGTGAATTATTACTCTTTAAATAGAAATTCACCGTTTTAATCAATGTATGTACTGAAAACATTGAAACCAACTAAAGAACTTCACAAATATCCTACATAAGGTAGATTTGTAAAAACATGAATAATTTAGAACACCGTTTGCTGAATGACCTTTTAGTTTGATCAATCATCCTGTAGTATGCCAAATCTACACGGCCCATTTACTTTTGATGTTATCTCGTAGGTTTTCTTGCACACCAAATCATTCACTAATATATTGTTCATTTTCTGATAGTTCTACACTTATTGAGGGTTTCTTGGAATAAACGGTGTTAGCACCATCTGTTTCAGAAATACTTTCCTCAATTCCAACCTCACTGATATCAGCTGCTGATGAAAAACACTGCACAGTCTCAGAAAATGTAATATCATCAAAATCTTCTGGATCTTCTTCATCTGCAATAGTTGTTGATGATACTTGAGAAGAAACCTTGCATGTTAACCCATGACAGCTTCCCCAGAGCTTTGAAAATTTTAAAATTTACAGCCAAAGCGCTGGGCACAATCCATTGTACAATTGTAGCAAATCGTATTCATAGGTGATCTAATGCTGGAGGAGAAAGTTTTTGGATGGGTGCAAATCCTTGGTACCTGTACGACCAACCCCATTTTTCTGGCTCCATATGATTGCCATGCCATTGTTGTATTTGAAGATGCGAACGCAATGAATATTGTTCTGCTGCACCAGCAGTAGGTGGAAATTTGCTCAACTGCACTTCCATTCGACAACAAGCAGTAGATTTGTTAAAACAATGATAATGGTATATGTACTCAATGAGTTATCGATTTTTCATTTTTGAAAAGAATATATGTTAGGAAGTTGCTTAATGTGGTGTATTAAACAACTTTGTAACACATCTTCCTTTAAAAAAAGACATTTTTCTATACGGTAAAAAAACGATCAAAAGGCCACCATTTTCCATTTTTGTTTGCATTGTATAACCGAATCTATGCATTTTTTTAAAAAGGCAGATGTGTTAGAAAGTGGGTTAATAGAGTTTATTAAGCAACTTTGTAACAAATCTTTCTTTCACAAATCCATAGATTTGGCTATACGGACCAAAGATGCTAAAACGGCCGCCATGTCTGCCATTTTTGATTGCACTGTATAGCCGAATCTATGTAGTTTTTAAAAGGAAGATGTGTTAGAAAGTTGCTTAATACAGTTCATTATAAAACTTTGTAACACATCTTCCTTTAAAAAAATGAATAGATTCGGTTATACTGTGAAAAAAAGCAAAAATGACGGCCATTTTCCATTTTAGATTATATTGTATAGACGAATCTATGCATATTTTAAAAAGAAGATGTGTTAGAAAGTTTCTTAATACAGTGCATTAAGCAACTTTGTAACATATCTTCTTTTCAAAAAAGCATAGATTCGGCTATACGGTCAAAAAACGCAAAAATAGGGCCGCCATTGTTCATTTTTGACTGCATTGTGTAGCCGAATCTATGCATTTTTTTAAGGAATATGTGTTACAAAGTTGCGTAATATACTGTATTAACCAATTTTCTAACACATCTTCCTTTTAAAAAATGCATATATTCGGCTGTACGGTCCAAAAATGCAAAAACTGCTTTCATTTTCCATTTTAGATTGCATTGTATAGAAATATCTATACATTTTTATAAAGGAAGATGTTTTAGAAAGTTTCTTAATACAGTGTATTAAGCAACTGTCTAACACATCTTCCTTTCAAAAAATGCGTGGATTCGACGATACAGTCAAAAAATGCGAAAACGGCCGCTATTTTCCAAGATGGCGGCGGGAGCTCAAGTGGGAAATGTGGGGAATTTTAGGGGAAAGTTTACAATGGTATTCAGAACATTTCTACCAAGTTTCATCTCTTTCCGAATTAGTTCCAGGCAACGTCGAAATTTTAGCTAATTCTACTGGACTAGTTGGGGTGGCTGTCAGTAGTGATTTTCATGGCAGTACAAACGGCTCAATAATATATATTATTACTTAACAATAAATATTTAGTCTTAAGATTAATGTTTTATCTTAAGACTAATTTGTTTTGACTTAAGTATAAATATTTTTGTCTTAACAAATAATCGATTTTTACTTAAGTGAAAATCGAATATTACTTAAGAGAAATGCGATTATTTCTTAAGTATAAGTCCATTTATACTTAAGAGTAAATAGATTTACTGTTCTGCGCACATAATGTTAAATCGTGCTTGTGACGTCATACAAGGATCGCACGAGTCGACCAATCGTATCACTTGTTACATTTCCCTGTTTGACTGAAGTTTAAGCTGATCGAGTTGTTGTTTTGTTTGATTTGAGGATGTGGGCATTGCATACACTACAATTTATATTGGAGTTTCTCTTTTTTTTCCCAATTTATGTGGTGTGAATTCATGCTTTTCATGTGGCTGTTTCATTTGAAAACCCACTTGCCGAATCATTGGTTTTGTTTGTGTTTGGCCGTGTTTAACTGTGGTCCCAATTGGTTTCTAATGGAGAAAAACTGTATAAATGTTTACAATGCGGTAGGTCGATTCTGCAAATTAAGAGCTTTCATAAAAAATTGTCACTCTTTGAGTGATTTATGCACATACTAGGAAGTTTTTTTAGATTGAAGAGGCTTTAATTTGGTGAAAATTAGAAATGTGTCGTAACTAGTAGCAGAGAAACCCTTTCCCTGTGAAGCATGTGGCAAATCGTCCTGTTTAGTTAGCCAACGTCAGGAGTCATAAGAGGACTGAACAAGGATCTACGTACACTAACGAAGATTTCTACATCCAAAACAGTGAATCTGAATGGGAGCAAGTAGATGGTTCATGAAGTAACCTGCTGCCTAACCTAAATTAGGATTCGTTTCCTTAGTAAAATGCAGTTTGACCTGAAATTTTATTTGGCACAATGGGTTCCTAATGGAGAGAAAACATAATGAATGTGAAGACTGGCGTCTGGGTGAGACTGTGAGCAATTTTAATAACTTACTTCTTTTCGGGTGTTGCACAGTGGGGAGAACCCTTTTAACAGTTGAAGATGTGGCAAAGATTTCCTTCTTACATTAATCATTGAGTGTGCGTGTTCGTTTCCACAGAGAGGAAACATTCAAATTTCATGAATTGATGTATTGTGAGTAACATCTGCTTGTGAATTCAGACTTTTTGTGGCTGTGTTTATTTGAAAGCCCACTTTGCCATTTCATTGGTTTAGTTTGTGTTTCGCAGTTGCACAATTGGGTACCTATGGGAGAGAAGCTGTGTAAATGTATTCAGTGGGACAAGGCTATTCCACAAATTAGAAGGGGGTAAGACATGGTAGCTCCCTGTCTGCTCACCTCTTTATGGCAATCTTTGATGATGTTATGAAATCTGCTGAAGAGAACATTGACGCCTGGAGACTCGACAGTCAGAAAATTAGCTTTGTCGCTTAACGCTGATGATATCGGCTTGAGCCTTGCCAAGTTAGCCTACAAAAGGTTGTTAATTCCCTTGTCGATTGAGGTAGTCAGGTTGACCTCTGCTGCAACTTGAGTAAGACAAAGTGCATCTGTTTCTGCAAGAGTAGACTCCCGTGCAGTAACTCCGGGAATAACATTCAGTGGGTTGAGCGGATTGTGTACCTTGGCATCATTTTCTCTTACAATATCATATGGAATGATCAACTTAGACAGCTTCGTCTGAACTTGGCTTGACAGAGCAATAAGCAGTTCACTTGATGTTTAGAAATGTTATGAC
Organism: Lithobius niger; assembly: GCA_023313725.1. Lineage (NCBI taxonomy): Eukaryota > Metazoa > Arthropoda > Chilopoda > Lithobiomorpha > Lithobiidae > Lithobius > Lithobius niger. The sequence goes on from JAHWFP010256604.1 coordinate 10,978, forward strand.
GGAATCTGACCTGTGGCATGTTATGATGTGTTGTGCTCTTCACCTTTACGGGCTTGAGTTCTGCTCCAAAAACTCCAGGGCACTCTAGGATGAAGCTGCTCACGCGTATAATCTCAGCATTAGAGAGCACTCGGATTAGTGGTCGACCGAAACCAAGTTTTTCACTTTCGGCCGAAACCGAAACTACTACCGAAACCAGTTATTTAATTTCGGCCGAAACCGAATTCAGTTTCGGCCGAAACCGAAACCTCTACCGAAACTGGTACATCCGTTTCGGCCGAACTGAAACCTGTACCGAAACCGGAACCAGAACCTAACCTGAATAATACCAGTTTTAATAATTAGATAATAGCACGAATAAAATAAAAAAAAAAAATCATGAGTGTCTGGTTTTTCGTAGACATATTCTAGATTGGAATGCACAGCCAGGTTTACCCATTTCCTGCCCTACACTGAGTAAATCCACGTGCGCCCTTTTACTTGCCTCCGCCCCGGGGGGGCCCCCCCCCAAAAAAAACAAGTTTCAGAATTTAAAAAAAAATTTCAGTGTGGATTCAAACATTCGTTTGCATTTTTTTCGGTCAATAGTCTTATTTTAATTAAATAACCATAAATTCGTGTCGGCGAGGGAAGTCCAGAGCAATGGAAAAGGGCTTCATTCATTAAGTATAAGCTTTGCTTGAAAACGTAAAGAGAAATAAAAGCATAAACTCCCTCTAGTGCAACGAAGCCATAAATATGATTGAATTTGGATTGAAAGAAAATGTTTTTTTTTAAATGATTAGCGTGAGCATGGAAGATAAAAGCAGGATCTATGATGGCACCCCCTGTGCCTTCTTAGTCTGCAGCCTAGTTATCTCCGGAAACTGGCTACTGCTGGGAAGTGGAATTTGGTTTCGGCTTCACCGAAACTGCAATATAGGATTCGTCCGAAACCGAAACCGTAACCGAAACAAGTCAAACCAGTTAAGGCCGAAACCGAAACTGAGCTATAACATCATGGCCGAAACCAGAACCGAAACAGAAATAGAAGATTTACCGGTTTCGGCACCGAAACCAAAACCGAAACCGAAATTCGGTCGACCACTAACTCGGATGGTCTACGTTTGCAAGCAATCATGAGGCTTGTTTTGAAATTGGCCAACTTACTTTTACGCTGATCACCTTCTGGAATAAGGTTAGCTTGTGGCAGCAACTTGGATCGGGATCTAATTGCCTTATCCGGAGTATTTTTGGCAGCACCAACGGCTGGTGCGCTGAGTTTAGCTCCCAAATTTGTGATGCCCTGGTTGAATTTGGAAGGTGGTGCGAGACCAGGAGAGGAACTGATTTGCTCAACGAACTACTCAAGCGGGTGCAAGCCAATGTTGTGCTATGCCAGGGCGTTCCTACTTGAACTCATTTTCTTGTTTTGTGTCAACGTTTTGCCTTTTTGTGTGCCACCGTTGAATTCATTCTGGAGAGAAAGAGCACATTCGAACTCTTTGTGTTGTGAAGCCGTTTTTATGCTACTGCTGATTCGCTGCTCTTACGCAAAGTTTTTTGCTTAAAACTGCATTATCGTATTCATTCTGGTGAAATGCTGGTTTGCAAATTTTGTGCGCATTGGGCAGTGCTGCATTTTCACAAGGTCTATCATTCTTTCATTAGGCTATGGAGTGAAACTTTTATGCGATTTGTGTAGTGCTTCTTTATCTCTAAGTGGCAATTGTCGACAGTGTCGAATTCATTATGAAGAGCTGCTGCTTAAATCCGGCTGCGTTTACGTAATGCTTGTGCTACACGATCGAATCCTGTCTGTAGTTAAGCCGTTCAAATGCAAGTTGTGCAGTGCTGCCTTTTCGCGAAAAGACTGTTTTTAAGATTAATTGCCGAATTCATTATGAAGAGAAGCTTTTTTTATCTGTAAATTGTGTAGTACTGCATTTTCTCGAAGTGGAACTTTACTGAGCCATTGTTGTTTTCTTTCTGGAGTGATGCAGTTTTAAGTGCGACTACTGTAACGCTGCGTTTACGTGAAGTGTAGTTTTAAAGCTGCATTTTTTTTTCTGGGGGGGGGTGTAGCCTTTTCTTTTTTGCGACTACTGTAACGCAACATTTAATGCGTAGAGGTTCTTAAATTTTGGAAAATCATTTTCTTTCTGGTGAGAAGCTGTTTTATGCCAATTGTGTAACTCAATTGAATTCATTCTGGGGAGTATCTGTTCTGATGCGGATCGTGTTGTGTGGAATTATTGTGACTGAATTGTTATACACTGAATTGTTATAAGACTTTCTGGGTAGGAGCTTTTTTAATACGTATTGTGTTGTGCTACTTTTTTTAAGTAGAACTTTGTTGAGCCACAGTTGAATTCATTTTGGGGTGAAGCTGTTTTAAATGCGAATTTGTGCTGCATTCTCACATCTGCTTTAAGCTGCATTATCGTTTTCTTTATGGAGAAATGCTGTTTGGCAATTTCTGTAAGCTACTACTCAAATTCATTCTGGAGTGAAGTCATTCCTATGCGTATCCTGTGGTGTTGCAGTTTCACTTTGAAGGACTGTATTATTGCCTATCTTTTGCTTTCGTTGACTAAAATTGTGTAAGAATTAAGTATGCCTTCAGATATTTTATTTTAGCCTCACATTGCATAATTGTACCACGTTGTGCGTATAATAAATTACTTTACTTTACTTTTATATAAGTAACGACTCTTTGAGTAATTTTTTAACGTTTCAGAAGTTGTGTTGGATCGAAGTAGCTTTAATTTCGTAAAAATTGGAAACGTGTCGTATTCGAAATTGAACAGTGTTGCATAGCGAGGGGAAACCTTTTAACTCAAATCAAATCAAATTACTTTTAATTGTACAACTTGGTACATTATTTGGAGATTATTTGGTATGCACAGGAACATATACGTATCAACAATATACTACGAAAAAAGGAAAAATAAAGAGACATACAGTTTGCAGTGTGAGACAATTAGTTCTTCACAAGTGAAGTTCATGGGTGGATCTCTTAGGACGGCATGCGCTTGCATGCGTCTATGAAGCTCTTCATTTAGGAACTTCCTATTTTAAAGTGGTACTATTACCAATTGAAAACCGTTCACAAATACCCTGGTGCCATCTAGTGGCAGTGATATTGTTAACCTGTACAGCTTGCTCCCAGGTGCATAAGGATGTATCAAATTTTCACTCAATAATTAAGAAGGCTCGTGGATTGTTTCATAAAAAGAAATGACATGCATTCCTTCGCTTGACGCAAGCAAGTGGTAGATAGTATTAGATGTTCCTAGATTTTGCCTACTTTCAATGGTGACAGTGCCACTTTAACTGGAGGGAATGTGGCGAAGATTTCTTTCTTGAATCATCCTTCAATGCGCGTGTTCGTTTCCACAGAGAGGAAAACACGTCTCAATTTTATGAATGGTTCGACACATTGTGACTAACGTCTACTTGTAACGAAACATTTGTGATTTAAAAATGTCACATCGCTTACTTTGAAAATTCGAGTCCATGTTTACACCTGGTACGCTTATATTTCAACTGTTAAAAATTTGCGAGGATATTGAAATGGTGAATATCGTTTTTGAAATCACGGACATCAACATTGTGATCGTATTGGGGACGAACCAATTGACTGTAAACTTAGCCATTTTGCAGAAATCTGCACGTATTGGGAAAATCGGCTATGAAGGATTTTATCGAGGCTGTTATGAATTCATGCTGTTCGGTCTTTTGTAAATATTCAAAAGTATTAACCTGTACTTGCACGCAACATCTTCCGTGTCTTCATATCTAGGACACCTGACAAACTTACCGCCATGACGGGACACAAGATAAATTCACGTAAATCGCATACTATTTTACAAATAAAAATGACGTAAGAAAACTGCCCAAATTTGCTTGACACTATGATGGAAATGTGTGCTTAGGAAGCTAGAGATAGGCTACAGAATAGTTTACCGTAATATGCTTCAGATTCTGGCTATGCGCTGATACCACTGAAGCAGCTTGCTGAGCTCCTCCAGACTCCCATATGGATTTGTCAAGTCTCTCCAAATGTGCTTTTCTAACTACATTACTGCACTCATCTAATTATGAATTTTTACAGACTTTACTTTTCGCGAGATAATTACCTTATATAGTAAACATTTCCTATAATTCCATTTTTATATAATTAAATGTATCTAAGTAACACCATCAAATTTTGAAAGATTTAATACTCTGTTCGTAATTTTATTAATATCATTAAATGCATCAATTGTGCTCATGACTATTCTGCAGCCAAATTTATTTTATTCCTTACCTTTAACGTATAAGAAATTTTAGGTTTTTCGGTGCAAAAATATGACTCTACAATTTTATGTAAAAAAGGAAATGATGAAGTTACTTTGTTATTAAAATCAAGCTTATTTCCATCCTTAGAAAAGGGTCTCAATATTTACTTTTTCATACCTAGAGTGGTAAAGCAACTGTGAACTAGTGTTCGACTGATGCATTGACTTGCAAATAAACTGGTGCCAATGATTGTAGTTGTAGATGATTGCATATAGTTGCCGATGATTTGGACAATGGATTTTAATGATAGAGCATCCAGTAGTCTACTGGCAGGACACAACGTCCTTCCAGTAGAACGTTCAGAAAAGCGCTATAATTACATAGTGCATACTACTAGTAGAATTATTTTTTTTTACTTGCACAGAAAATTGAGACATTTTAGTGCAAACATAATCAGAAGTGGCCAAATTCGTTGCGACTGCACAGTGAACATTCAAAGATGGCAAAGTCCATGCGTGCACTGGCTTGTGCTTATGTGGCAGCAACCGTTTTCATTTTGTCAGACACAGAAAATGAGTAGAGTAAATCGTTGTTTGAAAAAATTTTCACGTTTTTCTGAAATGTAGGGGGATCTATTCTTTACATCAATCATACCAAAAATTGTTTACTGTAGATAAGGTTCGACCTATACCCCCATTTAAAAGTGAAGAGGTAATGGCGTAGCGGTGAAAGCGTGTACTGATGTTTGAATTCAAAGTGCTCTGGCAAGCCCTGTAATAGGTCAAAATGGAAATGCTTAGAATTTTCTGAAAGGTGTGGATCTATTCTTTCCATCAATCTTAACTGAAATTGTTTAGGCTAGGTAGGGACCGTAGTATGCCTATTTTAAGTTGTAGCTGTAATTTGGGTAGGGGCTAGTTTCAATTTCATAGGGCAAGTGTAATGGTCATGTTTGTATTTGTATCTATGCTAAACAATTTCGGTTAGGATTGGTAGAAAGAATAGATCCCCACCTTTCATAAAATCATAAGCATGTCCATTTCAGGCTTTTAGGTGGCTCGCAAGAACACTTCGAATGCGAAAAGCACTATCACAACCAATTGAAAAAAGGGAGTTTTCACGCAAATTAAGGGCGATATACATTAAATACGATTTTGAAGTTCAGGGATTGCTTTTACATAAAAGATGGATATAACTTTTGTGTGCTGAATGTTTGTGCTTCACATTATGCTTTTGTTTGTTGACGGTTAAAGAGTTTGGGCCAAAAACATTTTGTGGAGGGGGGGGGTTGGGGGCATAAAAAATTATGACCCGGGATGTTTTGAGTTTCCTACCCACGTACTAACTGAAACAAAAGGAGCAAATTGGTTGCCGGACGTGAAACTTTTTTCATCCGCCCCCCCCCCCCTCACTAAATACGTAATTTTGTAGCCGGCAGAGGCCATTTCTTCAAAATTCATCACGTTTTCAGTAAACTAGTAGATTGCAAAAAAAGTTGGTTTTAACGAAAACATCATTAGGACCTTTCTTGTAGAGATTTTTGTTATCTTTAATTTATTTCTGTATAAAATTTTCGGTAGGAGTGATAGTTCGTGAGATATTTAAGAAATATACACTTTGGTAGCCGGCTGCGGCCTTCTTTTTAAAATAGCGGCAAAAGCTCTAGTGGGATTTTGGGGGACTTTTATTATGTTACTCGGGTAGTATTTCTGGACATATCTGCCAAGTTTGATCTTTACGAGAATTTTTCTAAACTTCGTCAAAAAATGATCTAATTGCACTGGACTGACTATTTTTTCTTTCCAGAAAAAGAAAATGAATTCAGAATCATCATTTACATGCATATACTGTGGAGTAGTCTTTGTAAGTCGACACAATTTAAAAATTCATTTCCTGATCATTGTTCAGATCTTCGCCCAGAATGTGCCCTCTTCGAAAACGAATTGAAAGATTCAGTTTCTGAGGGTCAGATGACGTGCATATTAGCACATGATGATACACACTGGCAATATTTACAAAAAGTTGACCACGATGTTCCATCTCAGGTATTCCTCCTAATCCACCATTCCCTAGAATTTCTGATTCAAACTTGTCTGAATCAATTTACAAACTGTAGAATCTTGTTGCGTTTACCCATTGACTTTGTCCGGGGTGCAGACACCATACGGGCTCGTTTCTGGTCTTTCTTTCCACGTCTATAACCATTTTAAAGGGTCAGAAGTCTTGTCTAGTCCTTACTCCAAAATGCAAATATCTATCGAGGCTTTTGCATAAAAGGGAAGTGGGGGGTATCTCAAAAGTCTTTGCGGTACTTGCAAAAATTGCAAATATCAAACTGTTGAGTCCTAGGTCATTCTTCCAGTTGCCAAAAGCATTACAGAAAAATAGTGAGGCCATCAGTAATGTGAAAAATTCTGACGACAAATTCTTTCTGTACTCCGTTTTAGCTGTTAAAATGAATTGTTACAAAACTGCTGTTAATACTACGAATCTTTTTTGAATACATTAGAGCACTCTATGATAAAATTACCCTGGAATATAAACCAAATTGATTCTCGCAAACGGGCGAACAATCTGTCTATTAACGTTATCTCGTACAAGGAATCAATAAGTATACATCCATTGAGAGTTAATATGAATATGCGATGAGAACTTATCGATGTCTTATTACTCGTTGATGAGAAAGAAAATACACATTATTGCCATAACTGCTTCACACCTTTGGGTAAGGAATGCTTGATGGCAGATCACAGAAGTAAATGCTTGAGACTCAATAGAGATCAGGTGAACATATCCATCCACATCCTACGGTTATTTTTTGCAGTTTTGAATGCATGCTTCAACCAGTACACACAACACGTACCAATCCGTCCATGAGTTGATCTGATAAAATCAACATACATTAACCTACTGGATTTGGGTACGTTGTAATGGGACCCGAACACAACATCGTGAGTCAAATATTCTACCTTGGAGCATATGCGGTGGACGAGTTTTATAAGTGCATGAACGTTGAGACGGAAAAGTTTGACCAAAACCCTTGAATATGAGTCCAGAAGATGAAATTCGATTACAAAAGCTAATACTAGCTTCTACTGCAGCAAAGCAATAAGATTCTACCAAGCTAAAGTCAGAGATCACTTCCACTTAATGGGAAAACTCTTAGGTACGTCGCACGGTATGTATGATCTGAATGCTCACGCTACATGCACTATTCCAGTCATATACCATAATTTAGAAGGCTACGGCATGTGTTTACTCATTACGGAAGCGTTTTATAAGTATGACTATCACGCGTTACTTTGAGACTGAACGTGCAAGTTAATCCACGTAGGAACAACACTTTTGGACAGTTACAATTTTGCCTCTTCATCACTGGAAACTTTGGCGAAAAACCACAAGAAAGATCCTCCTTTCATAATAACTAAATCCGCGCTGTTTCGGTGGATTGGTTCGAACCGGAAGTAGACTAGGACTTAATGTCCGATTTATTGACACAGAAAGGTTACTACCCCTATGAATATGTTCATTAAATGGACGCACGTTCCTAAGAACCTTGCCTTCCTAAGACGTGGTCTACTATACACTACGTGGGAAAGGTATCACAGATGTAGACTACAATCATGCCACATCCGTTTGTAGTTTACTAAAGGAAAAGGTTTTCAGATCTTATCATAGTGTATACCAAATGGTTGATGTGTATCTACTAGCCAACATCTTTCTGACTTTCAGAGTTACTTGTTTATTGAACGATGGCATAGATCTCTTTTTCTACGTTTCCACACTCAGATTTAGTTGTGCTGCTGCGTTGAAGAAAACCGAAGCGATACTAGAACTGTTCACTATTGCTGCAATACACAACTTCAATACTTCCGATATCAGGGGAGGACTGACTTTTATAGGGAAGAGACATTCTATTGCTAACAACAAGTACCTACCAGACACATACGACGAGTATCTACCTAGCCTGCACTTGGTAGATATAGACATCATCAACTTCTACGGGTTGGCAATGAAGGAGTTCCTTTTTTAAAATCTGTTCAGCTGGTCGACGAAGAAAGAAATTTTCGAATTTCCCTTATCCTCGGTCTAAAAGATTTGGAATTTGGCTACATCCTGGTAGTGCACTTGAACTGCCCTTTCAACCTTCTTGATCAGCACAATGACTATGTCAATGATTGGACATTGAATCCAAATAATTGTTTAACTACAACAATCAAAACGTTGTTTGAAATGATGTTTTAACAGTTAATATTATTGTGTTTGGGGACTTTGGGTTGTCATGGAAATTTTTGGTTTTTATTCGGACAAGAAACAATTTCGTTTGGCCAATTCACGAAATAAAATAAGGCAGTTAAGAAACGAAAAGTCGATCGTTATTTCTTCTACCACCGATACTCTACATGGTGCCGAAATCCGGGAAGAGTAATTGATGTCAACCGAGACATATTTGCCCCAGAGGTAACGGTAGAAGTTGTTTATGATTCGTCGTGGAGGAGAGAGGGAAATTTCGTGGGAATCCAGTGAAGAAGAAACTGAGCCGAACGCCATCGTGAAAGAATCAGCCGAGATGGAGAGTTTGAAGCATTCAAGATGAGGCTTCAGGACGGCTGTCATCAAAGTTATTCAGACGTTAGAAGATGCAGTTATTCAAGAAGACAAACCTTCAGTAGAAATAAATCTAGCAATATTGGCTGCACGAGAAGCAAAAGTTTTGTCCGTGGATGCAGCAATCGTTGCTGAAATGACTACAAAAGGAGCGTCCGAAAAGGACTTACGTGACGAACTTAGCAACTCTGACGACTGGCTATTTGCTGTGATGAGCAAAAGGAAAATAGCTGAGGAGTTTCTGGCCGCCGTACATCAGTCAGCTTCACTGCCTGTCGTTCCAGCTGCATCCAAGTCTGCTCTGGCTAACGTTAAGCTTCCAAAGTTAGAGGTCAAGCGCTTCAGTGGTGAGTTAAAGGATTGGCAGAGATTTTGGGGACAGTTTGATGCTTCTGTCCACTCAAACACAAACTTAAAAAACGTGCAAAAAATTCAGCTACTTGCAGTCGTTGTTAACTGGGGCTGCAGAAGCATCAATAACTGGTATTGCGTTGAGTGATTCAAACTATTCCATAGCCATTAAACGTCTTCATGACCGATTCGGTCAAAAGGACCTTATTATTCATGCGCACATGACTCAGTTGCTTAACTTAGAGCCAGTACACAGAGAAAATGACGAAGTGTCTTTAAGAAAGTTATACGACGCATGCACAGGACAAACTGAGTTGCCCCTTGGCTTGTCCCAGGTGGCAGTTTCATTTTTGCTCTGGCGTCCCTCCCGAAGGGTTCCACTCTACCTGCACGGTACTTACAGGAGTTCCGGCGGCTGTGTTCTCAGTACGCCGGTTATCAGCGGCTGTTTACTGATGGGTCGAAGTCAGACGCTGGCGTGGCTTGTGCTTGTGTTTGTAAGGGAGTGACGGTTGCCCATCGCCTTCCATCAGGCTATTCTGTGTTTTCTGCAGAGCTTTTGGCTCTCGGTTTGGTGGTGGAATGGATCCTTGGCCTTCAGGGCACGCATTTCATTATCTTTAGCGATTCCATGAGTGCCCTGGAGTCCTTGGCGAATTACAATCCTCGGAACCCCTTGACACAACGTGTCCAAGCTTTGCTTTCCCGCTTGCCTGGCCATCGGAAAACCGTGCTTTTCTGCTGGATCCCGGGCCATGTTGGGATAGGTGGAAATGAGCAAGCGGATTCTGCAGCAAAAGGGGCCCTCTCTGGCCCTCTCGGTAGGGATCTCAGGCTTGTTCCCTCGGACGCTTTTCCAACTCTGCGTCTGAGGTTACATGCTTTTTGGCAAGCCTCGTGGGATGGACAGGACGGCAATAAGTTACGAGCTATTAAAGGCACTGTTGAGGAATGGCACTCGGCGTGTCGCCGCAGTCGCCGTGAGGAGGTGGTGTTGGCCCGTTTGCGCATTGGTCACACTCGACTTACTCACTGTTTCCTTTTGCGGGGGGTTGACCCTCCTGAATGTTATTGGTGTCGGCGGCCACTTACGGTCCGGCACTTCCTTGTTGATTGTTGCCATCTTGATGGTTTTCGTCATCGTTTCCATCTTCCGCATGACATTGTGCGTCAATTGGGCGATAAGTCTGTCCTCCTGTCCGGTGTTTTTCAATTTTTGCAGGAGGTACAGATGTATGACAAGATTTAGGTTAGGGGTTTGAATAATGTCTCTGTAATGTGTGGTGCAGTGGCAACCCGGACCACTGCACTGTGACTGAGGTTGGCGCTAATGACCAAGCTGTCGACGCGCCATTAAGCCTCAATCCCCCCCCCAAACTGAATCGTTAGAGGCCTTAGGAGTGTGTGTTAGTGCGTATGGCGCATTACTTAGCCCAATAATTTTGAAATTGCTACCTGAATCCGTATTGTTTGAGTGGAATAGGAAACCTAAGTCTAAAGCGTTTGAGTTTAATGCACACATGGACTTTCTTCAAAATGAAATTGAAGCTCGGGAGAGATCTGCACTACTCCTTGCTTCATCTGAGGCTGAGAAAGCGACGGAGAATGTTGGTAAACTAACGTCAACATACAGCAAAGAAGTGTTCAAGCCGAGTTCCAGTACACTGTGCACTGAAGCTGAAGCAGTCAAAAAGGTCACTTCAACAACTCTGTCTGCGTCAGTTGTTACGGAAAAGGCTCCACAAAAGGCTGAAAAGAGCACAGAGTGCATATTTTGTTCATCTTCTGAGCACAGATCTTGGAGTTGTTCTTCGCCAGGTGTCTTAGCTGATATGAGAGAGATTGTGCGGCGAAATGGTTGTTGTTTTCAGTGCTTAAGAGCTGGCCATCGAGCATTTAAATGTTTCCGGGGCAAGTGTGCCAAATGCAATGGACGCCATCACAAGATTTTGTGTGAGAAGAGTGACGAGTCAAGCTCTATGATTAACAATGATAGAAAAACTAGTTGTAAGGAAACAGTATTAATATAAACCGTCCTTAATGCTTCTGCTTTGTTAGAAAATTGTACAGTTATGAAAGTCGTACATTTTTGGATGGTGGGAAAGCATTGCTGGACACAAGCTAGAGGTATTCTTGATGATAGGAGCCAAAGAAGCTTTATTCACAAGCAAATAGCTGATAATTTAGGATTAACTAGCTATCATAATGAAATGTTAACTGTGAAGGGATTTGGTGATAAGGAAGCTAGCCAACAAATATTTCCAGTGGTAAAAGTAAGGTTACGCAATCCTCACACTAAAGCATTTGTTTGTGAATTGGACTTGTTAGTAATTGAAGAAATTGCAAGTGTTAAAAGTGTTGACTTAGGTGATGCAGTTCATGAAATGTTGCATGAAAGGGGATTACAGCAAGCAATACGGTATGACTGGCATTTCCCTAACACTCAAATTGACGTTCTTTTTGGGCTAGATTCGTATTGGCGAATACTAACAGGCGATAATATCGTACTGAAATTTGGCCTTATGGCTTCTGAAAGTCGGTTTGGTTGGGTGGTAAATGGTCACACAGGCAATCTCCAGGTCGGAAATTCTGTAGATATAAACGTTATGCTTGCTGTAGTTCCTGTCCAGGACCAGTGGATTCATGACTGTTGGAATCTTGATTCCATTGGAATAACTGGTAAAGATATTTCAGATGAATTGAATGAAGATGATTTGCGAGTTCAAACGCAATTTGAACAAAACATTAAATATGTGGATGGTCAGTATCAAGTCAGTTTGCCTTGGAAAAATGATAACTCAAAATTGCAGGACAATAGGTGTATTGCCATGCAAAGACTTTTTAGGCAAGTGAAGTCATTTAAGCGTGATGAAGCTGCGTTTTTCAGATACAATGAAGCAATGAAATCTACGTTTTATTAGGTCAAGCTGAAGCAGTTTCAGTGTCTGCAAATACACAATTGACTTATTATTTGCCGCACCATGCAATTGTGAAAGAAGACAGGCTAACCACTAAAACTCGTGTTGTTTTTTATGCTAACTCTCATGTAAAAGGTGCCACTTCTCTAAATGACTGCTTAAGCACTGGTCCAAATCTTAACCCAGATTTGCTCGGAATGCTTTTAAGATTTCGCACGCACACTGTAGCAGTTACGGCCGACATAGAAAAAGCATTTTTACTAGTAGGATTGGATCCAATGGATAGAGATAGCACTCGTTTTCTGTGGGTACCCTGGGAATGGAAACCATCAGAGCCATTACAAACAGTTGAATACAGAATGACACGAGTGTTATTTGGAGCTAAGCCCTCACCCTTCTTACTGGCAGCAACAGTGAGGTACCACTTAAGAGAAACTGAAGAAATGTACTCAGAATCTAGCCAAGATCGCGACTGTAATCTTTATGTGGATGATTACATAAGTGGAAGGGGTACACCTTCGCAAGCCTATCAACTTTACAAGGAAACTAGAACCATCATGGACTTGGCAGGCATGTCAATGAAGAAGTGGATGACCAATTCAAGGGAGCTGCATACACAGTGGATGAAAGAAGAATCACAAGATGACTTAACTATACAGCCAAATCAAGTTATGCAAAAGGTATTGGGTATGAAGTGGGATCCCAATTCAGATGATTTGCTGTTGCAATATGAAGCTGTTAAGCAACTACTTGGCAACAGTGTAAACACGAAGCGTACTTTGTTGCAAGCCTCAGCGCAAATATATGACCCTTTTGGGTTGGTCTCTCCAGTAGTTCTAAGCATTTGACAACTTTTCCAGGAAGCTTGGAGAAAGCAGTTACCTTGGGATGTCCCCCTTACAGACACTTTACTGATAACCTGGGAACAAATTAAAAAAGACTTGCCATCTTTAGCTACGATGCGGATAGCAAGACATTTAAAATTTGACTTTAAAACACAGAATTTTCAGCTGCATGTGTTTGTTGATGCAAGTGAAAAGGCCTATGGCACATTGAGCTACTTACAAGGTATAGGGTCTGCTTCGGAAATAAGAACGGAACTATTGGTAAGCAAAGGAAGGGTAGCACCTTTAAAGTATATAACTCTACCTCGTTTAGAACTATTAGGAGCGCTAGTTGGGGCACGGCTTCTAGCATCACTTCAAAAATATCCAAAGCTGCAGGTAGATGCTTATGTATGGACTGACTCGAGCATTGTACTTCACTGGCTGAGAAATAAAAGTCGCAAGTTGGAGCCATTCATAGCTCGTCGAATTGATGAAATTCGAACCCTAACAGAATCAGCAACGTGGGGGCACTGTCCAGGAAATAGTAATCCTGCCGATTTTGTTTCACGAGGAGAATTAGCTGGGAAGTTGCTTAAGTCCAAACTATGGTGGACTGGTCCTGAATGGTTAGTTAAAGATTCTTCACAGTGGCCAAATAAATTTGGGGTTTCTGACAAATTTGGGGTTTCATACGAAGATGTTGGAAATAACTCGGCAACATTGCAGCTAATCTGTGATTCGAAGTTTGCAAAGCCACTGTTCGAGTTGAGCCATTATTTCACCCTTTGGAAGGTTCTTCGAATAACTTGCTGGATTATCAGATTTATTAATTATTCCCGTGGTCAACCTCAAAAACAGGGATTAATTTTAACGGCCGATGAACTTGAAGTAGCCATGCAATATTGGATTCGATACACACAGCATAAAACCTTCAACCCTAACTTATGGGACGATGACAAAATAGTAAAAAAGAGGCGTGCTTTACCTCTTGGAGGGCTTGATGTTCAAACAGACTCTGAAGGTATTCTCCGCATTAAAGGTCGATTGAAAGAAGCGAGTTTAGAAGATTTTAAAAAGCATCCTGTTCTACTACCAGCTAATGACAGCTTCACACGCCTTCTTATTATGAAGCATCATTCAAGATTAATGCATGCTGGTGTTGCAGAGACACTTGTGGACCTAAGAGAACATTTCTGGATTTTGAAGGGACGTCAAGCCCTAAGGAGGGTTATAAGGGATTTTGTAGTTTGCAAGCGATTTAGATGCAAACCATTTACAACAGTAGAAGCTCAATTACCTCAAGATCGAATCACACAAACTCCAGCCTTTTTTCACGTTGGGCTGGATTTCGCTGGCCCTCTGCATGCAAAAGAATTTGAAGGAACCAAGAAGGCTTACATTTTATTAATCACGTGTGCTACTACAAGAGCCTTGCATCTTGAATTAGTATCGGGTTTGTCAACAGAAACATTTCTTCTTACCTTTAGACGCTTTGTGGCACGACGAGGATTATGCAAAGTTGTTTATTCGGACAATGCCAAACAGTTCAAAAAGGCCAACCGAGAATTGTCAAAACTTTGGAGCACTTTAAGTAAATCTCCCGATGTTCAGAACTTTTTTGGGCGAGAAGGTATCAGCTGGAACTTTATACTGGAAAGAGCAGCCTGGTGGGGTGGGTTCTGGGATAGACTGGTGAAATCCGTAAAATCTTGTTTGAAAAGGGTACTTGGGCAAGCATGTTTAAACTTTGAGGAGCTTTGCACCATTTTGGTCGAAGTGGAAGCAATACTAAACTCCAGACCATTAACCACAGTTTTTGATGACAATAACGATCCTTCGCCTTTGACGCCTGCTCATTTTTTGATAGGACAGAGATTAGTAATTTTACCAGATAACCCCAAGATGGACATACCAAACTTAAGCAAGAAAGGGAAGACCCAAAGATGGGGTTATTGTCAGCGACTAGTAGGACATTTCTGGAAACGTTGGACTAACGAATATTTATTGCAACTTCGTAGTGCTCATAGCCAACGTAATGCCTTAACTAAAGTGCCTTTAATAAAAGTAGGTGATATCGTGCTGGTAAAGGAACCAAAAGTTGCTCGTCATTTGTGGCCACTCGGTCGAATAACTGATGTAGTGGTAGGTCGGGATAATTGCATAAAATCTTGTACATTAATTGTAAAGGGAAATAAAACCACGATAAGAAGACCCATTCAATTATTGTGCCCTTTAGAAATTAGCGACTGGCATGTTGGGGCCGGGAGCGTCAATGATTGAACATTGAATCCAAATAATTGTTTAACTACAACAACCAAAACGTTGTTTGAAATAATGTTTTAACAGTTAATATTATTGTGTTTGGGGACTTTGGGTTGTCATGGAAATTTTTGGTTTTTATTCGGACAAGAAATAATTTCGTTCGGCTAATTCACGAAATAAAATAAGGCAGTTAAGAAACGAAAAGTCAATCGTTATTTCTTCTACCACCGATACTCTACAGACTACCCTTCAGCAGTGAAATAGTTGAAGATAAGGCCAAACTTCGTGTCGCCCTTCATGAAATAAATTGCTCGTAAGTAGATCATCTTCACTTCCAAGATCACAACCAACCTGCTGCCGAAGAAAAACTATGTCGTTCATTACAGGAATTTAAAGTTTTATTTGGGACATGGATTGATTCTTAAAGGCATCCGCATAATTCTAAAAATTCCGTTAAAGTCGTACATAGACTTTAGCATGTGAAGCTGCGACAACAATCATTGAGAAACACTTTTCAAAATCAAGAACAACTAGGTATTTGGGAAAACTCTGGAGAACAAATCAGATCGTCTAACCGTGAAGCTGTGTACCAGTCTGATGAAGTCTGTGTAATACAGCACTCTACCACACGCAGAATCTTTTAAAATCATCAATAAAAATCTAATACAGGCAAACCTGAGAGTTTACAACGTCATGTGCAACCTACACCGGATTCACCATCCTCTAACTTTCCAAGATCGTCATATACGAGTTTGGATAAGACTTCATGTGTGAGAAGTTTGGAAATCGTGCACGCTTGCTTTAACTGATAACGTGAAGGCAAACCAAGCAGTGCTTCATAAAAATACAAACAACGTTTAGAAAATTATCCAACATAACGAAACACACCTTTGAAACACGTGACCCCGATTTGCGTACACCTTGCCTTGCGACGTGGCATCCAACGGAGCAGGTGGGTCGTTGCTTTTCGGCTGACATTTCTGCCTCTTTTGAGGGGAGAAATTGGTGGTTTTTATCTGTTTTAAATGTCTGTTTTATGCTTTTAATATAGGTTGACTTAGTGGCTTTTGCCATGCTTTAATTTTATTGCTAACCTGAAGATGAAAATTGATAATTTTCGAAACGTTGTTTGTATATTTATGTAGCACTGCTTGGTTTGCCCTAATATAATCTATTACCGTGCTTTTTACTCCATTGCTTTAACTGACACCGACAGCCTTTTCTACGAGGTAGAAACCGAGAATGTTTACCGGGACATGGAAACGGAGCTGGACAGATTCGACACGAGCAACTATGACCCTTCGCATCCTCTGTATAGCATTCAAAACAAGCCAGTGCTGGGGAAGATGAAGGACGAGACGGCGGGCTTCCCGGTGAAAGAATTCATCAGCTTTATAGCCAAAATGTACTCTGATCTAGTAGGGGAAGACAGCATTAGGAAGGCCAAAGGAATTAGCAAAGCATTTGTTCAAAAAAACCTCAGTCACAAAGACTACAAGCAAGCTTTATTTTCTAAATCTATTTCAAAAGCAACGTGCACAAGCATTCAAAGTAAGGACCATCGACTGGCCACCGTCGATAATTCAAAATCCTCCATTGCCCCTACGACCATAAGAGTTTCGTATTGGAGGCTGGAGTAAACACGCTAGCACACGAACAATTTAGAACTGGTATAAAGCACGAGTTTGAAAATGATAAATTCGACCCGATAGAGGATGAAGAAGCCGAAGAACGAGCTTCTTTAGCGATAGAAGAAGTGGTTGAACCATCCGGTAGTGAAATAAAAAGTCGAACTGAAGAAGAAAAATAGTCACTAAGAAGAACAAAAAAAGCTGCTGATGATAGGAATAAGCGGGCTCTCGAAACTGAGGAGCAGAGATCTGCTGCAAAGCATGAGAAACATGCAAAGGAAACTATGGAGCAGAGAATTGCAAGGGTGGAGAAAACAGCTGCGGCTAAATAAAACGACAAGTAGAAATAACAATTTAAAACAAATGAAAGAAAGTTAAACACATACACAAATTAAACTATAAAAAAGTGCCATCAAAACATATAGAGGTGCAAAACGCATCAATCGAATGCCCCCCACATACCTCTACCATTGTAATGCTGGTTACAATAAAGCA
Organism: Lithobius niger; assembly: GCA_023313725.1. NCBI lineage: Eukaryota > Metazoa > Arthropoda > Chilopoda > Lithobiomorpha > Lithobiidae > Lithobius > Lithobius niger. The sequence continues at coordinate 28,333 of JAHWFP010256604.1, forward strand.
CTTAGATAAACGAATTGGAGGATCAAAAAATGCGAGTGATAAAAAGACCTTGAGTCGGTGTGACCTTTGACCCATGACCTGAGTGACCCACGATCTTGACCCAGTTTGACCCTGGTGGAGCGACAGTAACTTTAGGTAAAAAATAGACAGCTCTGCCTAACCAGTCAAAAGTCACCGAGGAGCAGATCAAATGTAAAACCGAGTCAGGGTCTTTTGACCACGCATTTTCGGACGCCCGCCTCAAGTAAACCTTTTAACTAAATCTTCACTTCATTAAAGGTGTCAGTTGATAGGTTTACTTGTGGAATGATTAAGTTTACTCAACTGCCGACCCCCATTTCTGACCCTCATCAAGTAAACCTTCCAGATGACTAGGTATCCTCGAGTGAGAAGAAGATTCACTGGAGGAAAGATGAAGTTTAATTAAGAGGTTTACTTGAGGTCAAATGTCGACAGAACTACTCGACTTTCGCCCCGCTTTTTTTGAAACCCTTAAGTAAACTTTTCAAATGCCTAGGTTTCCTCGAGAAGTTTTACTGGAGGAAAGATGCATTTTATTCGAGAGGTTTGCTTGAGGTCAAGGTCAAAGGTCGAGAGGTTTACTTGAGGTTAAAAGTCAAAGGTAAATTTGGGGGACAGGCTCAATATCATATTTTACCACTACTCTCATCATTATTAACAATGTGGCTTGGTCCTAATGGAAACCCATTGTATGTGTGGTGCAGTGGCAACCCGGACCACTGCACTGTGACTGAGGTTGGCGCTAATGACCAAGTTGTCGACGCGCCATTAAGCCTCAATCCCCCCCCCCTAATGGAAATTGAAAACCCCCCAAAAACCACGCATCAAAAATATCAGCCATGGCCTTTTCCCTGAGAATGCAATCTCAGGGGCCATCTCAGGGGACATGAGAATGCAATCTCAGGGGACATGAGATTCCGCATCAAGTCTTGAAGATGGACAAGGCTCCAAATGGTAGACAAAGTACAGCAAACACTGATCCGAGACACAGTCGTAAACCAAGCAATGCCTTTTCTCTTCCTACGATAAACCATTCACTCGCAATCTCACAAAGATAAAACAGGACAGCTCCGTTGGGTTAAGAAGCCATTGTCGATATGCCCACCTTCGATCGTGTACAGCTACCTTACACGTCTGGGTCAACTAAACACAGCGATGAACAGCTTGCTTCGATGTATGTCTTAACTGAGCACAGAGATGTTAGAATTAGCAGGACGCTTTAAAACAACGTATTAAACGTTTTAAAACAATGTGTGTTGTAAATATTAAAAAAAATGCAGAATTCCAGGAGCATTCCAACGGGCAGCAGGCCTTTTAAGACATATATTGTCCGGTAAGAAATAGCCAACAGAAATGATGCCACAGAGTCACACATGCAATATCAGTGTACCATACAATGTAAGTGCCAGAATGAAATCCAGGTAAATAACGTAAGAGAATGGAAATGAGACAATTCAAGTCTCGGGTAGGAGTAGCATGTACAATGACGCAAGCTGAAGGAAAGCTCTGTAAATGGATAATTTTATTTAGGTAATGGTCTTTGAATTTTTACTGTAATTATTAAAATCAACCAAAGTTAACTGATGGGTTACCATCTTTTACATATCTTGAGCAATGACGTGCATGGGGAGGGGGATGGGGAGGACAATTCAAGTACGAGTAGGAGTAGCACTACAATGATGCAAGCTGAAGGAAAGCT
>JAHWFP010256605.1:0-14029 GCA_023313725.1 Lithobius niger
GCGTCAACTCAATATTACCGAAAAGACAACGAAAATATTAAAAAGATGAGGGCATCTTGTCAAGCTGGGAAGCATCCAGACCAACTCCCTACCAATTTGCTTTGCTGCCTAGCAGCGAGTTGTTGAGATACTCCTTTGCCTGACAGGCTGCGCTTATTTTATTCTTGTTTCTTCTGTCCATAATATTCGTAGTTCTTGAACTCCATTGTCTTTTAGGGTGGTGGTGGTGTTTAACGATTCCCTTCATCTTCCAGACCCCCCCCAATCGTCTACAATACTCGAGTAAAAAGTTAGAAACGTGATGACCATGAATGGACATGTCGTGATCAATCAAATTGCCCCTTAATGACTAGAAGCTCATCCGTGTTTCATGTGGATAGATGTTACAAGGAAACAGTGGACCCTGATCAATACATACTGTTGCACCCTGTATAAAGTCCTGTAGAGTTTTTTGTCTAGAATGAGAATGCCTTATTCAGTGGACAGTAATGCTACAATAATGTGCTTTGTAAATTTGACTGCTAAATTGGAGGTAAAATGCCAAGTTTAACACGATAACTGTCAATACGTGGAGCCAACTAACTCGCAAACGTGAGTCGAGTACGGTCATCAATGTGCTTTTTTCGTGTCGTCTGTAGTTTTTTTAGATGTCGCCCGACTTTTCGTATTATTCTGTAGATGGCAAAAATAATTGAAAACCACAGTTCTTTCACTTTAGAACTTCTAACTGTACCAGAAATATTGTGAAAACAGGTGATGGATGCTATTGCTATGCTAACAAATAGTCCACAATGTAATACTTGAGTGATATTGAATACATAACTACTTTTCTCTTTTGCTTCAGGATTCTGAATCGGTCAGTGATCCGTCGCAAGGCCATGTGACGTCACCCAACCACAACAATAACAACAATGCCACTCCAACTCCCATTGGCAGTGTTGGCAGTGTCGTCACCAGATTGCGAAGTGAGCAGAACAATCGGACTGCAGACCTGCCTCAAACAGTTGCCGTGCCACCCTCACTTATCGCGCAACAGGTGGTATCCAACCCCCACACCGTAAAATTTCAGTCTGGCCATGGCAATGGCGACAACACCGCCACTAGCAGCCCAAGCAAAATGCATGGGGGCAATTGGCACAAATCTCGACGCTATACGTCGGCGCACAATCCTGCATCCGGCAGCGGTGGCACCAACCACAATAGCAACATGAATGTGGCCCCAACTGGACAGCCACGTTATCGTTCGTATGGTAGCGGGAAACGCAAAAAGCACAACAATCAGCGGCACGATGGTGGTTCATCGGCTGCAAACACCCACCCCGGTGGCCAACAGCACCAAAACACTGGTCATCCCAACAACAGGTAACATGCGGCTTTTGCCGAAAATTGCTACGCGAGTGCTTTTTGTCGGCTTATGGCTGTTTTCCGTTTGCTGGAGCTTAAGAGGTAGGCCAGTGGCACGGGACCTTAAAAGATGTGTACTTTAGTTATTTGCGACTGGCGACTCTTATAAAGTTGAGAGAAACTTTAAAACCGCCCTTAAAAAAAAAACAAAAGAAGCAGGAGGAAAATGATAAAAAGTCACTTAAAATGAATATATATATTTTGTAGAGACGTGGAAAAACTGATTAAGGTCCAGAGATTACTGTCTTGTATGCAATGTAAATAACGCACATTTTTGGACCACGATCTTGACGCTTGGATCAGCTGTGTATTACTGTTGTGATAGGCTGTTCGTTGGCATCCAGCAAAGATCTGCAAGAGCCATCAGTAGGAGGCGACGACATCTGGTGGTGGTATCGGCATGATCTCGCCTCGGCAGCTATTTCTTTATGGATTTATTGCGGACTGATCAGTCTCTAGTGCATTACGTGGTTCTGTGTGGGTATGTGTGCGTGCATGAAATGTGTGTTTGTGTCTTAAGAGACATTAAAAGCGGCACTTCGACTTGTAGCCATTGTCATTTCAATCAACTACATGTAATCTTGCCTCTGCTGTTGATCGACAAACTTATCACCACCGCTTTCATTATGGATACAAACTGACCGTTAACAACTTACAGTGGTCTCCTTTGTACATCCGAATGAACACTACAATGCTGCTTAAAAAAGTACCACCGTCTTCACAGCAAAATAGCGGGCTAGTCAAGAGCTTGAAGTGTTTTTTTTTTTCTTTACCATACGGGGAAGTGATTTGTTTTTCTTGTTGTTCTCTTGCCGTTTTCTTTTTTTTTTTTTGCTGTGTTGCATTATTAATTCCTGTTTATGTTCATAAAAAGTTTTGAATCCTTAAGTTAGAATTTGTAATGCCCCAAGTAAATACAGTCAATGATATTTAAAAACAAAAATTGGCCTTTAAAACCGTAAAATGTGTTAACTACAAAAATAATACAGGATTGATAATGTTGAAGGCCCTTCTCTTTAAGTGACTTAGTTTCATAACATTAAGACAAAAAAGGGTGTTTAAAAAAGAAAAAAAAACAAGAAAATATTTTCATCTACATATGTAATTTTTTGCAATGTTTGCTGGGTGAAAGTTGTGAACATGTGTACATTAATTATTACTCAGTAGTTTTAGTAGCTAAAATAATTATTATTGTGTAAAAATGTAAAAAAAAAACTTTTCAGCACATGAAATGTGTGTTGATTTTTGTGTGTACAGAATAGAATTTAAGACTTAGGTGCTATTATTCCTTAACCTAAACAAACAAAAAAATAATAAAATAAATAAAACCAAATGCCCCTTACTGATACAAAAGTGCCATTTGATAATTAAGAAATATTAAAAAGTTGTTGATTAAGTTGATGATTATTGCATTAATATGGCAATCATGTCGTTGTGTGGTATAGTGTACAGTTTTTCGCAAAATCCTATTCGTATTTATTTTATTGGGTTTTACGTCGTCTTTTTTTTTTTTTTAATTTTTCATGTATCATTGTGTGTGTGATCTACTGTAGTAAAACTTCATCTTCCTGTGTAGATTTATGTGTTTTTTTTTTTAACCCAGTTGAAAGTACGTAGTCAGTATTATTGCAAAGACACTAAAAGCGTAACTGCTCAAGAAGTTTTGTTTACCGTGACGTGCGACTTGTACTGACTTCATGTCATTCGCTTTATATCGTACATGCAGAGCACCCGGTTTTATTTTAATGGATTTTGTTTTTACCTTTTCATTTGGAACTATATTTTAAACATCTTGTTGCAGTCTTACTGTAATATTTCATGTTAGCTTTTTAAAGTTTACCTGTGCAAGGTAGGTATGAGAAAAAACCTCCCAGCATTTTGCCACAATTTTTGTTTTTTGTTTTGTTTTTATTTCGTATTTGCTCAGTCATTCCGCACATATTTTAAAACAATATTACATAATTTCACCTGTAAGTTAAACCACTGCCTGTTGTTGAATATAAGGTTTATTCAAAATTGAGTATCACCGAGGTAGCAAGACTAACAAGTCCGAACATTTTTAAAGTCCAAAAATAAGAATTTCAGAAGTTTCATCCAGTTTAAACTCTTTAAAAGTTTCAAATGGCAATTTGAGGGTGTTTTTTGGGCTTCAAAAAGTGTTGGTTTAATAGAATTTCTAGCTGGTACCTAATTCTGGATAACTTAATATTTCAATGAATTTTTATTTGGCGGGGAGGGGTGTTCAAGAAGCTTTAAGTTGCTACACCTTTGGATAGTTCTGGGAGACATTGTTTTTCTGTTCCATCACAGCCTTCTTAATAATAATTGTGTCGTATCCAGATTTTTATTCTTGTGCCATGTTTCTTGGTAAATTTTGTGACTGCTGCACTTATCAAAGGGAGCGTGATGTTCTTTGCGCTCTGCGTCTAAATTTAAAAATTCTCGAAGTAGGTATTTAAATGTATTGCTGTTGGTTGTCGGATGCCGAAGTGGGAAGTGTCAGTAGTTTGGTGCGACACGACCTTTTATTCTAAGTTTGGTCAAATTCACCGTTCGGATACGGTTTCATTGAGGGTAACAGAAGTGGGCTGGCTTGTTTTCTGAATGTGTTCTGTTGTCTTTCATTTGAGATTTTTATTTTAGAAATTTTTTGGCAACATTTCTTTGTATACTTCGACGTGTTCACGTTTTCGTACAAAACTAGGTGAATATAAACTGTTGTATGTTGCACAGTCACTTTAAAAGTGTGAAAGATCATTGGTGTTTGAAAGCTTAAAGAGTTAGCATGGTCATTTTAAAGTGTAAAAGATCTTTGGTATGTGAAATCTGAAGAGTTCATTTCATTGTCACCTCAAGCGTCTTTCTCCTCTTTACTGTCTGCAGCGCCTCTTGGCGTACCCTTGTTACATTAAGTAATTGGTTGACACTCTTTAAGCAACAAAAGTGGGTTATTTATTTAAGTTAGCCTGTTAAGCTTAAAAGCTTCAAGTTAAAGGAAAGAATGTGTTGAAAGTGTTTAAGCTAAATGAATTTGACGTGAGATAAATATTAGTATACATAAGCCTGCCTTGAGGCTTTTTGAATTAAAACTATTGTAACCAAATAAAAAAAAGTGGATTGCCAAAATTGACAACTTTTTCTAACTGTAAGTCTTAGTAAAGTACGTAATAACCAGTTTTTACAAGCTTTCTTGTTAAACATCGGTAAGGCGTAGTTGTTTTTTTATTCTCATATCAGTATCAAGATTCTACAGTAATTTGAAACATATCTTGTGTACATGTCGACAAAAAAAATATCGTGAGAAATGTGTAACCTACTATGTGGTAAATACCATAATCTGATTTTGAACAGCTTTATTGCAGTGTCTGATGGTCATTTGTAATAATTTTTGTGTATTCCTTGAATCCACACTGGGGAAAAAACAAAAAACATTGCATATTTGTGACAATATATTTTTGTCGTGTGCATTTGGCAATGGCAATTCTAAAGTTAAACATTTTTTGCCCCTTTAACGCTCGTGAACGCTAGTTACTAGCCATTGGCCGTACAAAGCGGCGCATCTGCTAATTTAAAGAAAAATTTTTTGGTTGTCGGGTAGATGTGAGTGTAAAAAAATTTAGTAGGATAACTCTATACTTGTACAGTATTACAAAATTAATAATTTTGGTGTTCCACTGCACCAATTGATTTTTTTTCGAAAGCTTTCGAATGAAACGGAACACACTTTAAGAACGCACAATTTCAACACTAGATGCTCAACACCGTCTTGGAGGAAAGTTTTTTGACGACTGTCCAATATTTCAGCCGTCTTCATCAGGCACACTATGTATTGTAAGAATGCGGCTCTATATTATTAGATGGACTTTCAGAGTAAAACCCACTTCGGATTTGTTCAGCTTTCAAATACTAATTATCTCCATTCAATAGCTTGCATGATAGTCAAGTTAGTTGTCAGGAACCATAAATCTACCCATAAATGACCAATTTTACAGTATGAATATCCAAGGAAGCCCTACAATACTGGGCTCATGTACTAACAATCACTTGAAAAAGCTTGGTCACCTTGTCATTTTTGCTGCAGTTCATACTGTGAAAATTTCGATCTGTTATAAAATTAACATAACCAAGTTCGCTTAACTTCACATTAACATTGATGTAAAGTTAAGCGAACTTTGTGTTATTTTTATAACTTGTCATTTTCAGGAAAATGCCCAAGAACAAATTTTTTTCGTAGCATTATTTCAAAAATACAAACTGAATTTTAGTTACAACAAAATGCCATTTAAAAATAAAAGTTGTTGCAAGCCCTACCACCACGGGTTCCAAACTTCTGACGTATTTTTTCCCCGGGGGGGGGGGATTTACGGTGGCCAAAAGTGTGTAGTGATGGTCCGTAAACTAATGGTATTTATATTCACTGCACTCTTTGCTTGTGTGTATGTAATTTCAGAGTTTTTTTTTCCCTTTGTCGGTTTGTGCAAATGATCAATAAGCAGGCTAATCAGTGATCATTAAAAATGTGCACCAAATGTAAATAAATAATTAAAAAAAAAACTAAGTCGCCCATACAGACCTTTTTATAGGAAAACTGCCTTAGAAAGAAATTCCTGTTTTTAAGCTGCCCAAGTTTTGTTTTATAAGGCTGACTGATTGAGGGTTTTTTTTTCTGACAAAGTGCTAGTTTCAGTTGTTTTCCCTCTCACAGGCAATGAAAAATATTATTGGGCTTATATTTTTTATTTATTTTTTTTGTTGGGGGTGGGGGAATAAATTTGCGCTGGTGTTTAAGCAATCCTTACGTACCTATGAAAGCTACATTAGGCAAAATGTACGAAGGAATTTTTCTGTAGGAAGGCTAATACGAGAAAATCGTAAGCTGAACTCTTGCACCATCTAGATGTGATAAACTAGCCATTCTCTTCTGAAGTATCAAACTCGTGAAGCTATCCAAACTTTAGTGACAGGTTGTGCTAAATGTTGAACGATTCGAAGAATTTGCAAAGTACAGAAACAGAAAGATGTTTCCCAACCTTACACAATTGTTTGCACACGGCAAAATGATGTTGATGAAAATTTGTTTGGCAATAAACACTTCTACGCATTCACTTTGCTGTTGGCATGGAACTTGAATTATAGCATTTGATTTGTTATCAGTTACCATGCCTACAGATTGCCTTGTTATTATTTGATCGTCTTGAATGGTCCACTATGAAATTTTTTGTCAAACATTTCTATGCATTCACTTTACTATGGCAGTGAAACTTGACTCTTAAGCATTTGCCGTTTTGTTATTAACTATGCACTGCACGCAGTTTAGTTTAATTGCCCAATTTTAGCTGAATGTCTTCGAGAGGCTGTTGTGCAAATTTCACAGTAGTTCGCACTGGAGCAATGAAAATTTTGTTGGCAATAAAAGTATCTACACTTCACAGTTCTGTGGGGTGAAGAATTGGGCCATTTGTTGTTTTGTTATCAACTAGGCATGCAGGTTTGTTTATTGTCTAATTTTATTCGAACAAATGGTCTTTTTATCCTGCAAATATTTCGTAGTTTGCACTTGATTCCATACGGATAGAATAAATGTTTCTTTGCATTTGTATTATTACAGTGTGGTAAAACTTAGCACTTGCTGTTTGCATATAAAAATACAGGCATACATGTATGTAAATTTTATTTGAACATCTTCAGAGGCTTTCGTTGAGCAAATATTAAGCTGCTTGCACATGACGTTAAATGGTCTTTATAATTTTGTTGGCAATCAACATTTTTAGGTAATCATATTTCTACGTGAATCGTACAATTTGCTATTTGTTGTCAACTATACATCTAATTTGTATTTGACCATTATGCGGGGCATTTCTCGTACAAATATGGTTTCTAAGAGGTTTACTTGTTGGGGGGTTGGGGGGGGGCAACATTTTGACAGGCTCTTAAGGAGTTCCAGATAGGTCACAAAATGTAGACATGCTTTCTTGCTATTAGCATTAAAGTAAAATTGGTCCTAGTAAAACAGCAAACAATAACTGGGCATACTTTGTGTAGTCCCAAAGTACGGATTTTGTTTCACGTCGAGATTTTAGAAATAAAATTTGAACATTTTTAAGTCCAAGGATTTTAAGATATTTTAAAAATTTGAGCCAAATTAATCTAATTGTACATGTCGTCTTTTAACCCTAGGCCTTTTTTTCTGTGTACATAAACAAAATTGGGCAGTTAGGCTGAATTCTGGTGATACCATACTTAAGTTTTCTTCTGTTATTGTTGAGCAATAAGTTTGTGTAGAATGCTTTTCTTGATTACTGTATGTAGGTCATCAATAATTATTGTTAAGGATTTCAGTGTGTTGGAACATTAAAACTTGCACTTGCACCCCATAAAAGTTGTAAGGATGGGAAGTATATTTGCATTGACACTGATGTATCATTACGTATTATAAGTCAGCAATCCATGTGTAAACCACAGTCACAAAAAAAAAAGTAAAATGAAATAAAATAAAATGATGCAACTTGATGGTTTTTTTCCCCCCAGCCGTTATTTTTAACGTTTCTATATTTTTAACATTTTACTGATGAAGCTGGGTAATCAGACGTTTTTGGACAGATAAACAACGGAGCGTTTTCATGATTTAATGTTACGTCCGTTTCTCATTGCATTTTGGGGTGCACTGAATTTATGGAAATTCAAGTATTGACCGAATACCATAAATCAAGTTAAAGCCCGTGTTGGTGTTAATGCCTACGTTTACTTTATTTTTTATTTTACGATTTGGCCGAGTAAATACTAAATGTAACTACTTTGTGGCACTATTTTTACTTTCTATATGAAAATACGTCCCTTTCTTACTATCTGCAAAATAGTTCCCTTTAGTATTAGCTGTCAAACAACAAACTAAAGAGTTTCCAACCGCTCCACAGCCTGCCTTCTGCGCGATTGCGTGTACGGCATGACACTAGCGCCAGGCGGTGGATCGTCCCTTTTTCATGTGACAAGCCACGATTGGACATGCTTGTAGTGAGCATGTGTTTAATTTTTAATTTTAATTTTTGTTTTCCTGTGTTTCTGGTTGAAAGCTGTCCCAACTATGGGGAAGGGTGAAGTCCCAATCTGTTCGTGTGGGTACCGTTTAAGTACAGGAGACAAACACGAAACGTGCAGGTGTTGGCCGTTCTTGTGACTTTGTAAAGATTAAGTGCAACGTTTGTTTCCCATTTGGACGCGCAGTTCGAAGGTGTTCTCAAGATGTAGAAAAAATTCAAACAACAGCAAAAATCATCACTCGATCGTTTCGTCAACGAGGGCCTTGTACCACACAAGGATTTTCTTCCAGACGTGAACGAATCTCCTTTGTCAGAAGTGGGCTTGTCGGATGCAACGGTTTTGTCCGGCCATTCTTTACATGTCTCCGATCTCCATATTGAAATGGAGGCCTTCCAAGCTCGTAATCACTTTTTTGGGAGATGGAGGCGAAACTTTCCATGATTCCTGCCAACATTAAATCTAATGTGCAATGCCAGGTCGCAGCCGTTCAGTAACTGCTTAATCCGGAGTTGGCGTGCCCAACGTAAACATTGTGCAATGGCAACCTGTTTCAGGAGCTTCAACGTTCCTGTTTTCACCGGCCAATTTTATTAATCAAATCCTGTTGGTAAACTCTGAATGCCTTTATTACTGACGCCAGTGGATTCGAATCATGGATTTGGGATGGTGGTGGAGATGCAGGATCCCTCTTCCCCCTCCAACATCAGGACAAAACGTGGTTTTCTGGGATCAGTGGCCCACCATACACACACTGTTAAATTCCCGTCAACCAACCTATCCACGGAATTTCTTTCACTGCTGCTAGTGCTTTGGCACCAACTGGAACTTTACCTAGCTTGGAGAGGTTCGTCGGGACGGCTCACATTAATTTGGCCGACACAAGACTGGACTTCGTCCGTTGCGTGATATTCCACTAGAATAACATTGAAGTGTTGGAAAAAACAAGTGTTGGGGCACTAGCATCATGAATGACACCTTCGGGATGTTGCACGTCTTTCCCCCTTTACAGCTCCGATCAGCTTTTAAACAGACTGCTCCTCGTGGTCGCCTGGGAACACAGAGATCGAAGCCCATCACCAAAAAAGACCAGCAACAGGGCAAAGAAGTCTACATGGGGAACACCCTTTAAGGGCCCCCACAACATGCAGGGACCCCGGGAGGGGGTTTTAACCAAAGGGGTTCCAGAGGAAAAGGTGGAAGCGGCAACCACTCCAAAAAGGTATGAAGAGACTTTTCGACAAAATATTCCCAGTGATCGTGGCAAAGGCAACACGGGGCGAGGTTATCAATGACTGGAACCACGTCAAGCTTGCACCCCTTCACTGTCAGGTGGGGAACAGGCTCCATTCTTACATCAATGAGTGGGAGGAGGTCGCACTAGACCCATTTGTGCGCTCGGTAATCAGGAAGAGAACCGCCCCACACCCCACCCCCTCCTTTTTCGCCCATAATTTCGTGCATAATTCGTGCATAATTTCGTGCATAATTCCAGAGAAACTGCTCTGCAGCTAGGATCCTCTGCCGGTGAAGGAAATCGCGGTACCGCTGGAAAAAGTAGCCATCCAGAAGTCCGAACCGGGTTCTTCAGCCTAGCCTGAGGGATCCCAAAAAATGTCAGAGGGTCATGGCTTATTTTCAACCTGGGCTGCCTGAATACCTTTATCCTAAAGAACACTTCCAGATGGATTCCTTGGACTCGAGCAGGGTATCCCTTCAGGAGGGAAAATGGACTTCTATCGATCTTACCTACGTATTCCTCTTCACCCATCTGCCTTCAAGTTCTTCCGGCTGGTCGTGAAAGCTACATTTTACCATTTGGCAGTCGTCCCGTTCGAACTCTCGACAGCGCCCCATGTGTTCACGTCTGTCCTACGGCCAATATTGGGCATCCTTCACCGGGAGATAGTGAAGGTACATACGTGTTTGGATGATTAGCTACTTTGCAACCTCTCCTGCTTGGAACTTCTTCGCCAAACGGAGTTTGCTTGCAACCTCTTTACTCTGGGAAACTGGGACTCTTGAACCAACCCAACCAAAGCCATGATACAACCTGCCTGTCTTCACTTTCCGGGGACGTTTTTCGACTTGGAAAGGTTCGCGGTACAACCCTCCCTAGAAAGGATTCAGAAACTTCAGTCTGCGCCTTAACCTCTGCGTTCAGCTTCAGCAAGAGAACTGTGCAGTTTAATCGAAAAGATGGACTCAATGACAAGGTTGGTCCCACTGGGGACTTGGCGAGTGCGAAGTATGCACTGGTTTCGAAAAACCAACTGGTCGGCCAGGACTTCTTGGGAAAATCAAATTTCATTACAACACCTCCCAGTTCGAGAGCTCCGTTGTGGTAGTCAACACTAACCTGGCATTAGCTGTGATTTTCCACGACTCATCGCCAGCTCCGCTTCTGTTCACAGACGCTTCGCCGATGAGATGGGGAGCCCACGTGGAAAAGAAAGAACTAGCGGGCGGGGATGTGGATATAGGAGCAAGCGCAGGTTAGGAAATAGAACATTTGCCTGATCCTGAAAAACATACCGGGCAGGTTGAATGTTTGCACGGAACGGCTCTCAAGACAAGAGACAGTTGCACCAGCAGAATAGTTACTGCATCCACTCATCTGCGAGCAATATTCCAGCACTGGAATACGTACTTTGTGGACCTATTTGCCACTCGCCTGAACGTGCAGCTGCCAACTATGTGTTCCCCTTCCTGGATCCACAGACCTGAGCGACGGACACCCTGAGCATCGATTGGACAAGATCTCTGTGTACCTTTTCCCACCGTTTGCACTGCTACCGCAGGTCTTCAGCAATATTTGCAGGTTCCCAGGTTACTACATCCTCATAGGCCCGTGGTGGCCACCGGCAGCGTGGTTCGTGAACTTAGTCGTGCTCCTCAAGGAGGACCGAATGAAGAAGGTAGCCTTGCTATTTTATGAAATGAAACAAGATAAGCTTTGTGTGTTCATGCAGGTTACTTTTAATACCAATCAATCGGAAAGAAAAACGTAAAATAAAGAAAAAACGAACAGTTGCATACGCACCCAATTGGTGGCGCCGTGTCCAGGAAGTGCGCTTCTTTGTGACTGCTATGCGAGTATTTTAAAAACTGGGAACTGGAACAACTTGCAGTGTACAGTAGTTCCCAATCCCCAAGCCAGTAGCCGGTTATTCACCAGTGAATATTTCTCGTAGGCGAGCGTAGGGCAACCTACCTTTGAGGTTGCCAAAATGAACTGCAACCAGAACCTTTCAGACCTTGAATGTACAATTACCGCGGAATCTTCGAGCCCACGAATTCCGCCTCTTGGGCCTTTGCAGCAGGGACTCCCAACTGTGGAAATTGCAACCCAACTGTGGAAATTGCAACTGGAGGCACTGGACCTTCAGCCATTATACAGGGAGCTTGGCGAAGTCGCCAACGTCAGGTTCCAGGGATCCCTAATGGTTTCGGGTGCAATCCAACAAGGACGGTAACTTTGCAAGAACGATCGAGAGGCAAAACTGGGTAAGGTAATACTTCGTTATGATGGAGTTTCCTTCCCGCCCCAGCCGGTTCTGCTCGGCCCACCTTTTTTTTTTAGACAAAGTTAACTAGAAAAAGGGAAGTATTTTGGGGTATAAACGTTATTTTATAGAAAATATACCTTCATACGTTTATAACGACCATTAACCAATGGGGAGCCAATAAACGGCAGCCACCAGCCAATCACGCCTCCTTTATACTGATTAAACGACCACACAGTATTTTATCAGATTAAATTGTCAGCCTCACCCCTCCATCTTGAATTAACGTTCGACTCGTTTTGTATCGTGGCTTACGCCGCATAAAGAAAGTATGAAAGAATGGCATTTGGCTGGTCTAAACCAATTTCTAAACGTATACGACGTACCTGATAGTCAAGGAACACATTATTTAACGTCTCGGGGATGTGCGTTTAAGCTTTGCTTACCATAGTAACAGAAGTCAGCTTTCTGCCGAAGTGCGTTACGCCATTTTGGTTAGGCCTACCACCGCTGCCGCTATTATTACGAGAAGCGTGGCGATTGAGGCAACCCTAGTACCGTAATAATATACGGTACTTAAATTAATCGGAAATAGTGGAAAATAAATTAATAATAATTGTCGTAAAACTTAGTATTATTACGGAATATTCTATTTTATATATATGAACAATACTTGGATTAAAAATAAAACATGTATTTACTGTTTCCTTGAAGTGCTCTGGCAGGTGTCTGCTTTCTCGGCGAGTTACTTTCGGTTAAGTTTGTGATAGATTGTTGGTGTCACAAAACTACATTATTCAAGGTGACGACAGTAGAAAATAGCATTCCTACAGATACTAAAACCAGTGAGTGCATGTGGCAACAATTTGCACGCTTTCATCATTTCGTGCAAACAGGAACTGTGAATTCAAGTCAGAAACCACTACAATAGAACTAGGCCGTGTTTGAAAGTTGAAGTTTTACTTTAAAGTTGATGTTTACGGGAGATGGTATATTCTCGTTTCAAATATAACTCGAGCGTAGTTTAAGTATCGATAAATTTTCTCAACCACTCATTACATTCCCAAGCTGATAAAAACACCTCGCGCAAGTGCTCGGTATTATTTCAGCTTCGAAATGTAATTCGTGGCGTGATTGAGAAAATTTATCGATAAAAATTACGCTCTCGTTATATTATTACTGATAAAATTAGTTTTTACTTATCCTAAAATTCTTACCCACCCTCTGGCCCCGCTCAAGCGTGAACCTTGCTCGGGTCTGCGATCGCTTGTGATATGAAAAAGTGACGATCCAACGTCTAGCGCTAGCGTGCACGCCATCATGCCCGAGAGCATGCTGTGGAGCAGTTGGAAACTTGTTTTTCGACAGAGAAATTAGCATTTTAAACGTTAAAAGGTAAGTATTTTAAACGTTAAAAACTAGAAAAAGGTAATTATTTTAGGATATGTGAAAACTAATTATGCTTTAAAATAACGTTTCTATGTACCGTTCGGAAATTTCATTACCTGTAAATTTAGCATTCTGTTCTCTGAATGCTGTCTGAGATGTTTAGAGCCAGCCAGCCAGCTCAGTGCGCATGCGTGTGCGCACTCCTCCTATAAAAGTGCTGCTGCGTGGCAGGCTGACATCTTTTCTTCTCTAGCATCTGTGTGTGGACAACATTTTCATTTCTTATCCGTCCTGCCACCCTTTCATCAGGACCTTCCACTGCCTCTCACCTGGCTCACCATGCTTTTCGTCTGCCCTTGTATCGGCTGTCAATGGCACCACGGCCTCTCGTCAACAGATCCTCTGGACTGGTCGTCTGATGTACCTCTGCAAAACCTTTCATCCGAAGCCTTTCGTCTGCAGCTTTTCGTATGAAGCCCCTCCAGACCTGTCGTCTGTCGCCTTTCTGGCCTTTAATTTGAAGTTCCAGTAGACCTTTCGTCTGAAGCTCTTCCAGCCTTGTCGTCTGCGGCTCTTCTAGACTTTTCGTGTGCAGCCATTCAAGAACTTGAGTCTGCGGCTCTAGCCCTGTCGCCTGCAGCTCTTCTAAACCTTTCGTCTGAAGCCCCTCCAGGACTGTCGTCTGCAGATCTTCT
>JAHWFP010256645.1:0-63690 GCA_023313725.1 Lithobius niger
TCTATTTCCAGGAGAACCGGGTGAGTATTTATAAACAACTCTTTCAATTTTATGGTAGCTATTTGTAAAAATGCTTTTTTATTACACATTTTTCTAAAACGTAATGTACATGTACCTCCCTTATTTTCCTTGTATTTGTTATCAAGTTATTACGGTCCAAAATATCAGAAAATAACGCATACTTTATTTTCCTTAGAAAAAAAAAACCATTAGATCAGCCATAATAAACCATTTCATTCCATATATCCAAACATTTCTTTGTTGACCTGTCTAACAGCAACGCATTTTATAACAACATACAATAGTATCCAGACAATGCAGTAGTGTTTTTCGGTAGAGTTTAATACGTAGCTTATTTGAAATCAATGAATTAATAGTTTGGAACACTGCAGATATGAAAGGAATAATTGTCCAATCTATCAATTTTTCAAGTTTCTGAGATTTCTTGTCTGGCCCATGCAGATTTTGAGTGAATCTGCTGATTTATTGTCGAATGAGTTTCAAGGACAGCCATTAATAATATATTTGGTTATAATCCTAATACATTCTAGCGTAACGTTGGAATGCTATTTGTGTGCTGGAGGGATTAACCCACCTTCCACCAGAGGAATGACTTTTTAAACCGAGGGACGATGACCTGACTGGTAGTTCACTGTGCACAATGTTTTAGTAGGACAGTGATAAGGGAGGGTATAAATCTCTTGTAATAATCTATCCTTGCGTACCTTAGTATCACAAAATTGAAGGGAACCCTATGAGTCTTAATCATGCACCATGAATGCCAAAGATGGTAGAAAGGAGTTCAATGCGTGTATTAGGTAACATTTACAGCCAATCCTTCCCAACCTATAAAAATAAATTTTAATTAAATATGGTTAATTTGTATTGAATTCATGTCATTTTCTGTTGTTTATCTTAGTGATATTACGAATGACTACCATTTTATACTTTAAAATCAATGATGGCCAACAATGATGATTTGTAAATGTGTGTTTAAACCATGAGTTGAACTCAACACAGACTGAAACCGTTGTAAGGGCATCATAAATAAGGTACGCAGTAGGTTTTTAGTATGAAGTTATTTTTCTACTACTAACCTGTCTTTAACTCTATTGGTGGTTCGCAACAGATTTTCAAAGGATTGCTCA
The DNA here is from genome assembly GCA_023313725.1 of Lithobius niger. Classification (NCBI taxonomy): domain Eukaryota; kingdom Metazoa; phylum Arthropoda; class Chilopoda; order Lithobiomorpha; family Lithobiidae; genus Lithobius; species Lithobius niger. Next base: position 1,149 of record JAHWFP010256645.1, read on the forward strand.
TTCATCTGATGGCTGTCGGTGATATTTCTTAGTAAATTAATTGTCGCCTTTATCACTTAATTCTACAGATATAACATATATTAATTTTAACCATGAGTGTTATACATATTGTTTTTAGTGTACTAAACGTTGTTGTTTGTGCACGCCATGAAACCTACAGTTGAACGATACAGACAGTCTTTATCATCTTACTTTACCATAGTCAAGTAACAATTTGTACCACAGAATCTGATGTAGTCAATGGCTGTGACTTCAGGCATCAAATTTTATAACTGATTGATCAGGCTGCAAGGCCTGATCAGGGATCATTTTGTCTTGTATAGGACCGTACATTTTTGCTGTCCATGCTGCTGCTGGAAAAAGTAGCATTCGGTTTTTCCTAGTTGCGAAGTCTATCAAAAGTTATCTTTTGCCATAAAATTGGTGAAATAGGGAACATAACTTTGTGCTGTAGGATGGCCACTGATATTAAGTGAGGTATGGTAAATCAGTTAAAAATGTAACAAGGAAAGCAGTTAAGTAAGAGTGTTGATAATTACCAGTAGGAACTACCATTTAGAGAAGATGGACCACCTTTTGATGTTTCTACTGTAAAATGTTTGTTATAATGTTATTGAGAATAATGTCATATCAAAATTAGTGACTGTATAATGCTCAGATTTATTAGTAACACATTAGCTATACTACTATAATAATATAAGTTTTACCGCATTCTTCAGTTCACACTATTACTCTGCAGTACCAACATAGGGCCTAAATTATTTCCATGTTACTGTCCAATTTTAACATTCAGCTCATAATAATAGAAATGGATGTGTAACAAAGTGCAGAATTCTGTGGTGGTAAGTGCTGCATGCTAAAAATGTTGTCATGTACTAAATCTATCATTATGTAAATTCTTGGAATAAATAGCTACGTATTGTTTTACATCACGCACACCCTGAAGAACAGCGAACACCTGAAACTGAAGCATTGTCACTGACAGTTGATGGGCAATTTGCAGTACGGCAGTAATGTGATGCATTTTTGCTAAAAAGATGTAAAGTATCTACTTTACGAGAAGATAGATCACTTGGTCAGTTTTTAATCAAATGATGAAAGCGACTAAGCTGACAAATGCTCTGTCAGTTTGCCATACTTCGTCTTAACGTATTTTAAAATAGGTAATCCTTTGTATAGACATACGCATACACATAAAAAATAAAACATAAAAAGTCGCCCAAGTTTAATAAATTTTTTTCTTTTTTCCAGGACCAGACGGTGAGTATTCATAAACAGCTCTTTCCATTTTAAAGTAATTACACTACCTAAAATTCAATCAAAGTTCAAAGTTGCCAACAAATTCATTTATGTTAGCTGTTTTTTTGTAATATTCCTATGTCTAAATATTTTTAATTATAAATCGAAAGAAACTACATACTATGATGGAAAAGAAATATCATTGATCGTTTTAAAATCTACAAGATTGCTTATAGTTGCATGTCACACAAAGTAGATAAATAGTGACAATCTAACCGAAAAGAAAAAAGAAAGAACGCATACGAAAAGGTCTAGGTTTTGAGGTAACGTGAAATCGGCTACCCAGACAATGTAAGTTGGTGCTGTTAGCTGATGAGTCGTAGAATGTTTTAAAATTAATTTTTTTGCAGGCACAGTCATGAATGCCGGAACGTTTCCTACATTTTTTCTTGATTCCTAAATTATATTTTTAATCAAGCTATTATGTTAAAAAAACATTATTTGTTATTTTTTCAATCATTTCATGGTTGAACCGTCTAACAGTCATTTATTTAATAACCACATAAAGTACAACCCAGAAATTACAGTATCTTATTAACGGTATAAGTTTGATACACAGCTTATTTGAACTCTGCACACTGTTTTCAATCAATATTTTGTTACAGATCACGAAGACTTTCTTTCACCTATATCATTCAACACGTTTCTATGATATTTTATTTATAGAAAAAAAAGAACAGTTCCCATCAGTGCCACTTCTGTTATTAATAAAGAGTTTCAACTTATTTTATGGAATTTCAAGAAAAATCAGTACTGAGATTAAAGAATATTTGAATAAAAAATATTACTTAACTATAAATAAAGCGAATGATAAAATTACAGCAAGACTGTTGTAGTCACAATAAAATAACTGTTACAAGAACCTGAGCCTTCCTATTAAGTTGTAAAAATTAAAAATCAGTGTACTGTTTCAATCATCAGTTTAGACCAAAGAGTCCCTTAAACTACAAAGACTGAATGGCATCCTACATAGTCCAAACTGTTAGATTGTTGCGGGTAAAATTTATAACTCAATGATGTAATTTTGACACGAGCCCAAATGCAAATTAACGTTTAACCACGTCATTTCTGGGGAAACTGCATTGTTTAACATACAATTTCATGTTGAGGCTGACTAAAGGATTGTGATACAAATCTGGTCATACAATTAAGTTGTAAAAACTTGAAAATCACTGCACTGCTTCGATCATCAGTAGTTTAGACCAAAGAGTCCCATAAACCACAACGACATGAATGGCATCCAACATAGTCCAAACTGTTAGATTGTTGCGGGTAAAATTTATAACTCAATGATGTAATTTTGACACGAGCCCAAATGCCAAATAACGTTTTACCACGTCAATTCTGGGGAAACTGCATTGTTTACGTACAATTTCATGCTGAGGCTGACTAAAGGATTGTGTTACAAACTTGCAACATACTTCAGTGCTGGGTGTGACATCGCTGCACCATACGACGTAAATATTTTCCATCATTCCTCACATCTCAAAGCAAGTAACTCAGAACAACAGGAATTGGTATGTAAGGTAGTATGGTGCTCTCAAAAAAAACTTTTTTTTCAAAAAAATCTTTCTCCCTGGCCATATTTCCATTTCATTTGTCAATGTGAGTTGCCACAAAAAAATTCGGGTCATTTGAGGACCACTAAGCCTTCCCGCCAGGTTTTGAGTGTTAATACAGGTGAGGTCCATATACAACGTAGTACACGTATACAATATAGCATATACGTGAAGGTGTATGAGCTATATTTAAACCTGTGGTAAAATTCATTGATTTAAGCGTTTTATGTTTTCAGTATAGTGTCTGACTGCTAAATGGTATCACCTGTCCACCACTTCACCAACAAATTAAGGCAAAAACCGCAAAAACCCAGGTGCTACGTCATAAAACGTAAGTGTGGCTACTTAGGAACGTGATTGAAGAACTCCCTATACTTTTCGAATACCAACCCAAGGAGATGTGCTGAGATAAGTTTTTACCAGGAAGATGTTCCAATGAAACAAGAAGATTTTCGTAACTTTAATGGCGCAGTAGCAGAGAAAGTTCATGTCGATGTGCAAAAACAATCGGAAAAGGCTTGGATTGAAACTCGGTACAAGGATAAGATGAAAGCAAAACTCCTAGATTTCTATGGTCCCTGCCGTCTTGTCCAAAAAAGCAAGGGGAAAGACTCAAATGAGCAGAAGGAACAATCATTCATTGAAAATATGACTAAATATTTCTTTATTGCACTTCAGCACGTTCTGCGGAAGATTTAGTCCGACAGGTTCTTCCGTGTTTATTCTACATTTTTTCTGAGTAATTTCAAACTGTCCCGATGCAACGTCTTCACTACTTTGTTGCTATAAATGTTATCTTCTGTGCCCATTAAGACTTTTGTTCCTTCCTTAAAAGCATGAAATGTCACATCTTCATTCCTGTAGTTCTGTTGACGAAACCTGTCAGACTCAATCTGCCGCTGAGCAATTTGAAGTGCAATAAATAAAGAAATAATTAGTCCTATCTTCTATGAATGATTGTTCCTTCTGCTCATTTGACTCTTTCCCTTTGCATTTTGGACAAGCAGGCAGGGACCATAGAGATCTAGGAGTTTTGCTTTCACCTTATCCTTGCGCCGAGTTTCAATCCCAGCGTTCTCGCATTTATTTTGCACATCCACAAGAACTTTCTCTGCTACTGCACCATTAAAGTTAAAAAATCCTTCATGTTTTATTGGGTCATCTTTCATGTAGAAAAAATAACTCAGTACATAGTAATTGGGTTGGTATTCGAAAAGCAGGTAGTTCTTCAACCTCGCTCCCAAGTAGCCACACTTAAGTTTTATGACGTAGGACACGGGTTTCTGCTGTTTTTCCCTTAATTTGTTAAGGAAGTGATGGACAGGTGATACTATATAGTAGTCAGACACTAGAGTGAAAAAACAGAAGGTTTAAATCAATAAATTTTATCACAACTTTAAATATAGCTCATATACCTTCACGTACGTGTTATATTGTATACATGTTCTACGTTGTATATGGACTTTACCTGTATTAACACTCAAAACCTGGCGGCAATGCTTAGAATGCCTCAAATGACTTGAATTTTTTTGTGGCAACTCACATTGACAACCGAAATGGGAAGATGGCCAGGGAAAACGGTTTTTTGAAAAAAAAATTGGAGCACCCTAGTAAGGTAGATTGATGCCCTGTGGAGATAAGAAATTCACTCTGAAAAGTTCTTGAATAGAATGCCAAACATTGTCGAAATTCATGGACAAAAAAGCTCACTGTTGTAGTAGGTGTAGCCTAAAGCAGCGGAAGAGCATGGTTATTTACAGTTGACGGCTACTTTGGCATATGAAGCCAATACGCAGTATTTATGCCTCTGTAAAGTATAATTTCTAAATTGGGATAACACAAAGTAGAAGGCCAATTTTAACCTATTCACTTAATTAGCCAATATTTGTAGAGTTTACCATCTTTTCGTTTTTCTTTCTTCAAAATTTGCTCTTTTTTCCCTACTTTTACGTTTGCTAATAACTTATACTGAGTTTTATTAAAACACTATAATTAGAATGACATTTCAAGAAATCGGTGTGTAATTGGTAGAAATGTTCAATAACTAAAAACATGTCCTTATGTAATAATACTCTATGAATTTGTGAATTACTCTAAGAGTATTTACTAACAACTCTTTCAAATTTAAGGTAGTTATTTGTAAAAGGCAATCTAAGTTATCCATTATTGAGTGGTAGACTACACACGAAATTAAATACATGAACTAATTTTTCCATTATATGCCAGAGTATAAAAATTTTCATTCCAAGATCAAACAAACTACACACACTCTTGGCCCAGAAAGACATTTGTATGAACTAAAAGCCACGCTATAGTTGCACGTCACACGAACTATTATTTGAGGTCAATTCGAAACTTCTTGGATGTAATAAAAAAGAGAGAAATAACACATGAAAAATGTATATGTTTTGAAATATCAAAGACAACAAAATGACAAGTACTCTGCTGTAAAATGTTACCTCATACTACTCTCATTTCTTTACCACATATAATTACATTTTTTAATACAGCATGGTCATGAAAACTAGTTCCTTGCCTATATTTTTTAAAGAAGCTTAAAGTAATATGTGTTTCCCTCGTTTCCCTTGTATTCGTAATCAAGGACTTGTGGTACAATATTTAAAACAAATAACGCATGTTTGTTTTCCTTTTAGTGTAATGTGACATTAGATCTGCTGTAAAAACGTATTTTCATTACATATTTTCAAACATTTCTTTGTTGACATGTCTAACGACTCTGCATTTTATTACCGCAAAAAGTACAATCCGCGAATTAGTGTAGCTTATTGAAGAATTACGTCAAATACGCAGATTAATTGAAATCAACATATTGTGTTGACTGCTATTTTGTTTCAGACTAGGAGCATTTTCTTTCACGTATGTAATTTAGCACTTTACAACTAGGTTTCTTGATAGTTCATTTCTGCAAAACAAGATCAGAACTGATCTGTCACCTTGACTAATTAATAAAAGCACTGTACTCACCATTTAATGGGTGCTCAAACAAATAAATACTGAGACTAAAACTGTTTGCAGACAATTATGTAACGTCATTGTAAATTGCATCTGAAATTTCATATTGTAGTACACTTTGTGCTACATTGACTTTGAATGGAAGCAGCAAAGCTATGCAATAGGCAATTTCAGAGTATCAGTATTTTGATAAGTCAAATAAAAATTCAGAAACAACCCACTGTTTAATAACAATGTAAAAAATAAAACCATTTAACCCAATTAAAATTGAGGTGATGTTTTATTATGTCAATTAGCATCGTCATCAGACCACAGTACAGAGATAACGGTGACCTTGCTGTGGAGTTTTTTTTGGTGTTACCAGCTGAAGCCATGGCACCAGATGTGGAATTTTGTGCTGTATCAAACAGGTTTGAATACCTGAATTTGTAAGCATGGGCATTTAGAGCTGGTAGATGCTTTGTAGTACAATAGTTACACAAAACACTAGTGGTTCTGTGTATTAAAGTATCTTCATCAGATGTCCGATCTTTTCGTTATAACCTTTTAAAATCTGCGGCAATTAATTTGGACCTGTCTAATTTTTTAATAAAACATTATGCTGCGGTTTAGTACAAATCCAGTGTTAATACAAACTTTTAAAAAATAACAGACTGTTACTGAACAGACTGTGACAGAACATATTGACTGTTTATGTTCAAAACAATGAAACTTGTAAAAAATTTACTGAAATTTCTCATTTATTTTCAGGAAAACCTGGTAAGTAGTTATACAAAGTTATTTCAATTTTACAGTTTAAATTTAAAAACCGCAATGTAAGGTTTAGATTTCAATATTGTCGTTAGTGCATGCCACGAAACTTCTAGATGGGTGAAAAGGACCGGTTTTTCCCTCGCACATTACCATAATCAAATAACTACCTGTACCACAGAAGTAGTCAATGACTGTTACTGAAGGCATAGAATTTTACAGCTTATGGATCAAGCTACAACACTGATCAGAGAGAAAAAATAAAAAGCACATTTTTGCAGTTCATGGTCCTGCTTGAAAAGGTAGCATTATTTTTTTTCCTAATAGCGATGTCTCTCAAAAATCGTCTTTTGTCAGGAATTTGGTGAAATAACGAACATAACTTTGTACTTCAGGATGACCACTGATGTTAAGTGAGGTACAGTAAATCAGTTAAAAAATTATCAACCAAAACAACTAAGTAAGAGAGTTAATAACTACCAGTAGGAATTACCATTTAGATAATCAGATCACCTTTGACTTTTCTACTGTAAAATTCTTGTTATAGTGTTACTGAGATGTATGTCATATCATAATTAGTTGCTATATAATGTTATCCACCAATCGTATTGGTTTATCGGTAACACTTTAGCAATAACGCTGCAATATAAAAGAGTAATACTGCATTCTTCTTTCCGCAATATCACTCCCTAGTATCAGCACAGGGCCTAAACTCTTTCCACATTCCTGCCTCATTATTAAAATCAACTCATAATAATATAAATGGATGTGTAACAGAGTGTGGTATCCTGTGGTGGTAATTGCTTCATGCTAAATTGTACTGTATCGATCATGATGATATTGGAATCAATATATAAATATTTTCGTACATGACACACTCTGCAGAACAGTTTGCACCTAAACCTGAGGCATGACACTGATAGTCTTTGGTAATTTACAGTACGGCAATAAAGTGAATCATTGGTGCCAAAGTGAATATCCTTTTTCAACCAACTGACGAATGTGACCAAGCTGACAATTAATACTCCGCCAATTTACCACATTTCGTTGAAACGTATTTTTAAAAGTCGGAGTTCTCTTTTATCTACTTGTATGTTTAACAATAAGGTCTGCTTCCTTTTTTATATAACAACTAGGTTTAGGCCAAACTTTGAGGAAATTCATGTAGGCGTTTAGATATTTAAATGTTAAAAAGTTGCCTTAATTTATTAAAATGTTTCTCTTACTTCCAGGAGCTGATGGTGAGTATTCATAAATATATATTTTCAGCTTAAAATAAATATATTACGTAAAGTATTATAAAAGTTCTCCTGTGTTTCAATGCTGATTCTTTAGAAATATATTCCCATGTCTAAAGGTTTTTAATTACAAATCGAAAGAAAATACATGGTTTCATCAATAAGAAAAATAATAGACCAAGATATGCAATAAGCAACTTCGGAGTGTCAGTATCGTTATAATCAAATAAAAATTAAGAAACAACCCTTTCTTTAATAACAAAGTGAAAAATAAAGTCATTTAACCATATTATAATTTAGGTGATGTTTTGTTATGTCAATCAACATCGTCATCAAACCACTGTACAGAAATAATGATACCATACCTATGGAGGTTTTAGGCAATGCCAACCGAAGCCATGGTACCAGAAGGGCAGTTTTGTGATGCACCGAACAGGTTTGAACACCTGAATTTATAGGCAAGGGCATTTAGAGCTGGCACCTACTTTGCAGTACAACTTTAACACAAAACACAAATGCTTCTGTGTATTATAGTATCTTCATCAGATGTTCTCTTTTAACCCATTGGCAGAAATGTTAAAAATATGTTCAAATTGCCATTTTTTCGTTATAACCTTTTTAAAATGAATAATTCATTTGATCTTCTGCAACATAATGCTTGTTAAAAGAATTGGAAATTCTTTTAACAAGCATTATGCTGTGGTTTAGCAGAAATCCAGTTTTGATACAAACTTTGAAAATATAACAGACTTCACTGTTTTGTTCTAAACACTTTTAACCAATTTTACTGAAAGTTTTCTTTTATTTTCAGGAAAACCTGGTAAGCAGTTATATACAGTATTTTAATTTTACAGTTCGTATTTGAAAAACGCAATCGAAGTTATAGATTTGAATACTGTTGTTAGTGAACGCCATTAAACTTATAGTTGGATGATACAGACAGGCTTTACGCTCATTCTTTACCACCGTAAAATTCTGTACCACAGATGCAGTCAATGACTGTTACTGCAGAAATCAACTTTACAACTGATGGATCACGCTGCAGGCCTGTTCAGGGAGCATTGTATTGGAGAGAAAAGGGAAAAACCAAATTTTCACAGTTCATGCTGTTGCTTGAAAAGGTAGCATCCGTTTTTGCTTAGTAGCGATGTCAGTCAAAAGTCATCTTATGCTATAAATTTGGTGAAATAGCGAACATAACTTTAAGCTTCAGGATGAACACTGATTTTCAGTGATGTACGGTAAAGAAAGAAAAAATTATCAAGCAAAACAGCTAATTAAGACTATTAATAATTACTAGTAGGAATTACCATTAAGATAATCATACCACTTTTGGCTTTTCTACTGTAAAATGCTTGTTATAATGTTACTGAGATGATTGTTATATCATAATTAGTTACTATATAATGTTATCCAGCAATCGTATTTATTTATCGGTAATACATTAGAAATAACGCTATAGTAATACCAGTTATACTGCATTCTTCTGTTCACACTATCACTCTCCAGTTTCAAAATAGGGCGTAAATTGTTTCCGCTTCCTGCCCAAATCTAAACATGCATCTCATAATAATATAAATCGATGTGTAACGGAGTGTGAAATCCTGTGGCAGTAATTGCTGCATGCTAAAAATGTTGTCATGTAGTACATCGAACATGATGAAATTGGAATAAATATTTAAGAATTGTTGTACATGACACACCCTGCAGAACATTTAGCACCTAAACCTGAGGCATAACACTGACAGTCTTTGTTAATTTACAGCACAGCAGTAAAGTGAAGCATTTGTGCTAAAGTGAGGATCCTTTTTCAACCAAATGACGAAAGTGACAAAGCTGACAAATAATAATCTGTCAATTTCCCATTTTTCCTCGAAATATATTTTAAAATTCGTAGTTCTCTTTTATCTACTTGTATATTTAAGAATAAGGTCTACTTCCGTCTTTTTTAAAACAACTAGGTTTAGACCAAACTTTGAAAAAATTCGTTTAAACATTAAAATAACAAATTATTAAAAAACTGCCCTAATTTAATAAAATGTTCTCTTACTTCCAGGAGCTGATGGTGAGTATTCATAAATAACTCTTTCCAGTTTAAAGTAATTATATTATGTGAAATGTGATTATAGTCACATGTTTTTTTTAAATTTGACTATAAATTCGATATAAGCTGATTATTTAGTAATATTCCCTTGTTTAAAGATTTTGAATTGCAAGTCGAAAGAAAATAAATACTTTGATAAGTAAAATAACAGATCAAGATATGCTGTGGGCAATTTCGGAGTGTCAGTATCTTTAAAAGTCAAATAAAAAATCAGAAACAACCCATTGTTTAATAACAATGTGAAACATAAAGCCATTTATCCAGGTGACGTTTTGTTATGTCAATCAACATCGTCATCAAACCTCAATAAAGAGATAACAGTAACCTACCTACCTGTGGAGATTTTAGGTATTGCCAACTAAACCATGGCACCAGAAGCGGAGTTTTGTGCTGAACCGAACAGGTTTGAACACCTGAATTTATGGGCATGGTGCCTACTTTGCAGTACAATGCTAACACAAAACATTTGTGCTTCTGTATATTATGGCATCTTTATCAGATGTTCTTTTTTAACCCATTGACAGACATGTCAAAAATATGGACAAGTTGCCATCATTTCGTCATAACCTTTTTAAAATTAGTAAGTAATTTTGCCTGTCTATTCTATCAGAAATCTAGTTTTGATACAAACTTTGAAAAAATAACAGCATTGGCTGATGTTATAAACACTTAAAACTCCAATAATTTTACTTAAATGTCTGTTTTATTTTCAGGAAAACCTGGTAAGTAGTTATATATAGTAATATCAATTTCACAGTTGGTATTTAAATCGCCATCGAAGTTATAGACCTAAAGAATGTTGTTAGTGCACGCTATTAAATTTGTAGTTGGATGATACAGACAGCCTTTACCCTCACACTTTACCAAGTCAAATAATAATCTGTACCACAGATGTAGTCGATGACTGTTACTGCAGGCATCAAATTTGTCTACTGATGGATCTGGCTGCAGGCCTGAACAGGAAACATTTCGTTTTGTAGAGGAGAGAAAAAGCATAAAGCACATATTCGCAGTTCATGGTGCTGCTTGAAAAGGTAGCAGTCGTTTTATCCTAGTAGCGATGTCTGTCAAAAGTCATCTTTTGCCATATATTTGGTGAAATAGCGAGCATAACTTTGTGCCTCAGGATGACCACTGATGTTAAGTGAGGTGCGGTAAATCAGTTATAAAAAACTATCAAGGGAAAAAGCTAAGTAAGAGTGTTGATAATTACTAGCGAAAATTACCATTTACATAATCAGACGTCCGCCTTCGACTTTTCTACTGTAAAATGCTTGTTATAATGTTGTTTAGATGAATGTCATATCATAATTAATTACTATATAATGCCATCTAGCATTCGTATTGATTTATCGGTAACACATTAGCAATAACGCTATAATAATAAAAGTTACACTGCATTCTTCTGTTCACACTATCATTCCCCAGTATCAACATAGGGCGTAAATTGTTTCCATTTTCCTGCCCAATTCTTAAAATGCAGCTCATAATAATATATATAGATATGTAACAGAGTGTGGCATCCTGTAGCAGAAAGTGCCGCACGCTAAAAATATTGTCATGCAGTATATCAAACATGATGACATTGGAATTAATAAATAAGACTTGTTGTACATGACACAGCCTGCAAAACAGTTAGCCCCAAAACCTGAGGCATGACACTGACAGCTTTTTTAATTTACAGTACGGAGGTAAAGTGAAGCATTTTTGCTAGCGCCGCTCACAGAAGTGTCACGTACATGGGTTAGGCCATGTTACTCTGCCAAGTTACCATATTTCGTCGTTCCCTTTTATCTACTTGTATGTTTTACAATAAGGTCTATTATCTTTTTTAAAACAACCAGGTTTAGACCAGAATTTCAAAAAATTCGCATAGACATTAAAAAATTAAAACATAAAAAAGCTGCCCTAATTTAATAAAAACATTTTCTTACTTCCAGGAGCTGACGGTGAGTATTCATAAATATCTCTTTCCAGTTTAAACTAATTATATTACGTAAAATGTGATAAAATATCTCCTGATTTTCAAAGTTGCCCATAAATTAAATTATGTTTGCTGATTATTACTAATATTCCTACGTCTAAAGATTTTGAATTACAAGACAAAAGAAAATACATACTTTGATCATTAAGGAAAATAATAGATCAAGATATGCAATAGGCAACTTCGGAGTGTCAGTACCTTTATAAGTCAAATAAATATTCTGAAACAACCCATTGTTTAATAACGTTGTGAAAAATAAAGCCATTTACCCTTATATATTACTAGGAAACAGGTTTTGGAACTATTTTCAGCAGAGCAAACAGATCTTCGTGTCAAACTTATAGTTAGTTTAATGACGAATTACCATTAAACTCCGTTAATACTCCTTAAATATCTGTGTGCCATACTCACTCAGGCTAAATTGGGCCCTTCTCCTTTTGGTGTGACGTACTGCTGATTTTTGCTGAACCTTTTCTTATCTCAGCTTTTTTCCAGTATATGGACCAAAACCACGTATCATATTTATTTTATTAGGCTTTCGTTTGCTGCAGCATTTAGTTTCTTTTAGTTATTTGTAGCCTCTTTTCATAGCCCACACTAAAGCTGTGAGCTATCGCTGCCGCGACTAAAAGTAAAGCACAGCAGATATAGCAACTGCTGTTTTATCTGCCGCCGCCAAAAATTCATACAATGTTTAAAGCAACTACTGTGCATGGTGCAGTCTGCATATTAAAAAAATAAATATAAGGCATTTAACTGCAATCCTAACAATCATCAGCACGATAACTTTTAACAATCAGTAGAAGATTTAAAAGATTCCCAATGCTTACTCTGGTTTAAAACTTGACACTTCCAACAACTAATATTTTGTGGCGCACACCTCTATCGGCCACTGCAACAGTGATCTCTATTGTATAAAAACGAGCTGTTAGGCCTATTTTTAGGTTTTAGGTCTAATTTTTTGCATTTATAGTTAATTTTAACTTGCCGATTTCGTTAGTTGCAGCAGTAACAATATTGGGTTTGAAAGTTGGGGCTATTGCATTATGCAGCACGGTTTTGGTTTCAACATTTCACGTTACTGTGGTAACGTTGAATCTTTAAACTATTCGAGGCAGGCATATTATTGTTTCATGCTGTGCTATAAATACGTCGTCTTCGGCTATGATTTTGCTTTATATATACCGCTTCGCCTTGATACCATCATGAAAAGGAAAATTGGAAATTAGCCAACAGCGAAAACCATACACTAGAAATAAACTGTTTTTTGATAACATGATTTCAGGTTTCATATTCAGTGCTAGTTTAAGAAACACTTTCGTCGCCATGCTGAAGTGAACCCAGCATTATTTTTCAATTCAACCTAATGTGTATTACTTGCGGAATCCTTTTGGATTTTTATGGTTCTGTTTCTTTCTGTAGTAGTTAAATTCAACGATCAAATGTTATTATTTCATTGAGTTATGTCACAAAAGGTTATCAGCTTTAAAGCAGCAACCAAAATTAATTTTGCCGTATTTTTTAAGTTTACTGACTACCAAGATGGGGTATGCATCGTCGGAATTCCCTAACTATTCACGATTCCAAATTTACGATGGGCTAGTTTTATAAATAAATTCAAAAATTTGTAATTTTCCCCACAGTAATTGTTCGATTTAAAGCAAATTTTGATTCAGCTTTACTTTTTGGGGTCTCAAGCGTTGTACCAAATTTCATTGCAATCCCATCTTTCGTTTGGGCTCCACCCAGCCTATAAATGTGCAACGAACCAACCAACATTTTGCGATTTGGTGTCCATTATAGGCTATACATCGCTCGCTTTGCTCGCTCACTCGGCCAATTAAAATTCAGATGACGTTTTTTTATGTCAATCACCATCGTCATAAAACCACAGTACAGAGATATCGGTAACCTACCTATGGAGGTTTTAGGCAATGCCCACTGAAGGCCATGGCACAGAATGGGGCATTGTGTGCTGAACTGAAGCGTATTGAACACCTGAATTTGTGGGCATGGGCATTTAGAGCTGGCACCTACGTTTGCAGCACAATTGTAACACAAAACACCTGTGCTTCTGCGCATTATAATTATAGTATCTTCATTACATGTTCTCCTTTAACCCACTGACAGAAATGTCAAAAATATGATCAAATTGCCATCTTTTCATCATAACCTTTTTAAAAATAAAATAAATTTGACCTGTCTATTCTTTTAACAAGCATTATGCTGCAGTTTAGTACAAAACCAGTTTTCATACAAACTTTGAAAAATAACAGAAATGACTGTTTATGTTCTAAACACTTAAAACTGTGATAATTTTACTGAAATTTCTCTTTTATTTTCAGGAAAACCTGGTAAGTAGTTATATATAGTTATTTCAATTTTACAGTTGGTATTTGAAAAACGTAATCGAAGTTATAGAGTTAAATATTGTTGTTAGTGCACGCCATTAAATTTATAGTTGGTTTATACAGACAATCTTTACCCTCACACTTTACCATAGGCAAATATTAAACTGTACCACAGATGTAATCAATGACTGTTACTGGAGAAATCAAATTTTACAGTTGATGGACAGCCTGATCCGGGATCATTTAATTTTGTAGAGGGGAGAAAAAACAAAAAGCACATTACGCAGTTCATGGTGTTGCTTGAAAAGGTAGCATTCATTTTTTCCTAGTAGCGATGTCTGGCAATAGTCATCTTTTGTCATACATTTGGTCAAATTGCGAATCTAACTTTGTGCTTCAGTATAACCATTGATTTAAACTGTGGCATGGTAAATCAGTTAAAGAATTATCTAGGAAAACAGATAAGTAAAAGTATTAATAATTACCAGTGGGATTTACCATTTCGATAGTCAGACCAGCTTTGACTTTTCTACTGTAAAATGCTTGTTATAATGTTATTGAGGTAAATTTCGTATCATAATTAGTTCTATATGTATAATGCTATCCAGCAATCATATTGATTTATCAGTAACACATTAGCATTACGCTATAATAATACGAGTTATACTGCATTCTTCTGTTCACAGATCACTCCCCAATAGGGTGGAGTAAAAAAAAAATTTTAAATATTGAATCTGCAGGGGGTGGAAAACTTGTGTTTTGGTTTTCTTATCACTCTTCCAAAAGCAAAAAAAAAGCAATTTTTCATGAAAATTAGCCATATTAGTCAAAATTTTCTGTTGACTATAAAATTTGATTACCAAATCGGCAGGTTGTGGAACTGTCCTCTGTTGGCTACATTATCTTACTCCCAAAAGCAAAAAAATCTTTAAAAATTTTTAGAGGTGGCCTCAGGGGCCGAAAGTTTGCAGTTTTTTGTGAAAATTAGCCATATTTGTTTACAATTTCTTTGACTGCCGGATTTGAATTTAAAATCAGTAGGAGGTTCAAAGGGTTTATGGCATCTGTGTATTGTTACAGTATATAACGTATAAAAATATTTGACCTCACATCGAAATAGTTGTCTAAAAATGCTCGAAGTTGTGGCATTTCAGATATATGCTTTTAGTTTATTCTCAGAAAATTGAGCCTACATTTTGTAAGCAAAGTAGCCAACTACAATGATATTAGGAGCTTATATCCGAAATTATGCTTCGGTGTTAAATTCTTTCATAAGTGAACGGGCGCGCGTGAATGAAGCCATTTCGCGCTCTATTCTGCATACTGTTGCTGAAGTTCCTATTACAAGACGAATGCATCTTTCTGTTCTTTGAGTATAGCAGCAAAACTTGAGAAACTTAAACGTTGCTTCTGCTTCCTCAAGAGCTTATATACACGCCTTAATTTCACCATCAGTTAGATCCTTTGCAAGAGGTGGTTCACGTCTTTTTCTCTCTCACCAACACACCAGATCGGCGTAGTCCTCAGCCCCTAGGTTCAGTTTCGGGATTCGGCATTGACGTATAGTTGATGATGCTGTAATATGCTCCTGCCTTGCAGTTAGAATTTTCCTACATGTAAGCTATCGGACACGCTTCCTGCCATTTGTCTGCATTGAAAGGAGAATATTCTCAGATTGGCCAAATTATATCCATATCTTTGTATCACGTATCACTGGATCCACGAATGGAATTGGACCTGGTTTCATATATCTTCACAATTTCACCACTGTAATAAGGTTCCATGAATCCCCTGTGCAGGAAGACTTGGTTTTGATACGAACCTAAAGGTGTGTGATAGTAAAAATACCGACTTATATTTATGTAGTTACAGAGCATCCTTCTGAAAATCTTAGTTATATCAACTTTTAACGTGGAGGTATACGCACCAACTTGGTTTCATATCAAAACCAAGTCTTTCAGCACGATGGGAATTCAAAATCTTATGAGAATGATTAAATACTCAGGATATTTAAAACCGGATCTAAAGACAATGGTTGATTCAGTGATACAAAAGAATAGATGCTTTGACCACTCTAAGAACAGTCTCGTTTCAAGGCTGACAGATCAAAGGAAGTGTGTCCGAGAGCTTGCATGTAGGAGAATTCTAACTGCAAGGCAGGATCATAATACAGCTTTAGCAACTATACGTCAATTCAGAGTCTAAAAATTGAACGTTTCGGCTGAGAAGTCCATCGATGTGGTGAGTAAGCGAGATATCGCAAGAAGTGAGTCACCTATCGCAAAGGATCTAACTGTTGCTGAAGTTAATGCTTGTATAAAAACTCTTGAGGAAGCAGCAGCAACGTTTAAATTTCTGAATTTCCCTGCAATACTCGAGGAACAGAAAAATTCATTCGTTTTGCAACAAAAGCTTCAGCAGCAGTCTGCAGAGTAGGGCAGAGAGGTGGAGTCATTCACGAGCTCATTGAATCCCATTCACCGACAAAAAGAATTTAACCCCAAAACAGAATTTTGGCTCTAATATTATTGTATTTCGTAACGTCATAAAAGGTAAGTACATTTTCTTAGAATAAAGTAAAAGCATATAATTATCTGAAGTGGTGTTATTCAAATTTGAGAATTTTCATAATAATTAGGAACGTAAACATATTTTTATGAAATGCCTCAACTTCGAGCATCTTTAGACAACTATATCGATGTCTGAAATCAAATATGTTATACAATGTGATAGTGTACAGATTCCTAGGTACCCTTTGAACCTTTACCATTTTTAAATTCCAATCCGGCAGTCAAAAGATAATGTAAACAAATATGCAAATTTTCATAAAAACTGCAAACTTTGGGCCCCTGGGGGCACCTCTTAAAATTTTTTTGGTATTTTTGGCTCTTAGGTGTGTGATAAATCAGCAAACAAACAATGTTCCTGCACCCTGCTTATCTATAATTAAAATTTTATAGCCAACAGAAAATTTTGACATATATGTCTGATTTTCACAAAAATCATAAACTTTGCACCCCTGGGGGCAGCTGTAAACATTTTGTAAAGAATATTTTGCTTTTAGGACTGTGATAAGGCATCCAACAGACAACCTTTCCACAACCTGCCGGTTTGGAATTCGAATTTATAATCAACGAAAAATGTTGACAAATATGACTAATTTTCATTAATTCCGCAAACTTTGAGGCCCTTGGGGCACATCTAAACAAATTTTTAGAATTTGTTGCTTTTGGAAGAGTGATAAGGAGACCAAAACACAAGTTTTCTGTCGCCTGCTGATTTGGAATAAAAAAAAGTTTTTTTCACTCTACCCTACTCCCCAATATCAACGCAGGGCTTAATTTTTTTACATTTTCCTGCCCAATTCTTAACATGCAACTCATAAGAATACAAATGGATGTACAATAAATAGAGTGTGAAATTCTGTGGCGGTAACTGCTGTATGCTAAAAATGTTGTCATGTGCTATATCGAACATGATGATATTGATATAAATAAATATTGTCGTACATGAAACACCGTGCAGAACAGTTAGCACCTAAACCTCAGGCATGATTACTGACAGTCTTTGGTAATTTACAGTACAGCGGTAAAGTGAAGCATTTGTGATAAGTGAGGATCATTTCTCAACCAATTGTCGAAAGTGACTAAGGTGTCAATTAATACCCTGTCAATTTACCATATTTCGTCGAAAAGTATTTTAACCATTGTAGTTCCCTTTTATCTACTTGTATGTTTACCGATAAGGTGTACTACTTTTATTAAACAAATAGGTTTAGACCAAACTTTGAAGAAAATAGCGTTAACATTCAAATATTATAATATTAAAAAGCAGCCCTAATTTAATAAAATTTCTCTCTTGCTTACAGGAGCTGATGGTGAGTATTCATAAATATCTATTTCCAGTTTAAAGTAATTATCTAATGTAAAATGTGATAAAAGTTCTTTTGTTTTTCAAAGTTGCCTATAAATTAGATTATGTATTAATATTCCCATGTCTAAAGATTTTGAAGTCAAAAGAAAATACATACTTTCATCAATAAGGAAAGTAATAGATCAAGATACGGAATAGGCAACTTCGAAGTGTCAGTATCTTTAAAAGTCAAATAAAAATTTAGAAATACCCCATTGTTTAATAACAATCTCAAAAATAATGCCATTTAACATTATACATTATTAGGAAACGGGCTTTGGGCATACTGTCAGCATAGCAAACAGATCTTAATTTCAAATTATATTAGTTTAATAACGATACCAGTAAACTCAGCTAATTCTCCTTAAAATTCTGCGTGCATACTAACTCTGGCTAAATTGGACCCTTTGCCTTTTGGTGTGACGTACTGCAGCTCTTTGCTGACCTTTTTTTTATCTTAGCTTTTGTCAAGTGTATAGACCAAAGCCATTAATTATATTTATTTTAATAGGCTTTCGTTTGTTGCAGCATTTAGTTTCTTTTAGTTATTTGTAGCCTCTTTTCATTTCCCACACTAAGGCTGTGGGACATCGCCACCACGACTAAAAATAAAGTACGGCAGATATAGCCAATACTGTTTCATCTGCCACTGCTTAAAATTCGTACATTGTTGAAAGCAACTACTGTGCAACGTGTAGTCTGCATATTTAAAAAATAATAATAAGCATTTAACTGCAATCCAATCAATCATCAGTACGATAGCTTTTAACAATCTATAGAAGATTCAAAAGATTCCTAATGCTTACACAGGTTTAAAACTTGACACTACCACCAACAAATATTTTGAGGCTCACATCTCTATTACCTACTGAAACAGCAATGTCTATTGTATATAAAAAGTAATAACCATGATAATTGTGGGTTAAAAATGTGTTAGCTATTAGGCCTATTTTTAGGTTTTGGATCTAATTTTTTGCGTTTAGGCCTAGTTTTTACTTGCTGATTTCGTAAGTAGCAGCAGTAACAATATTGGGTTCGAAAGATTTCGTGCTATTCCATCATGCAGCACGTTTTTGGTTTCGAGATTCCACTTTACTGTGGCAAAGTGGAATCTTAAAAACTATTCGAGCAGGCATATTATTGTTTCACGCTGTGCTATAATCAAGTCGTCTTCGGCTATAATTTCGCTTTATGTATACCGATTCGCCTTGATACCATGATTTTAGGTTTCTTATCAGGATTACCAACGCTAGTTTAAAAAACCATTTCATCGCCATGCCGAAGTGAATTTCTCCCAGCATTCTTTTTTCAATTGAAACTAATGTGTGATGTTTGCGGAATCCTTTTGGTTTTTGTGGTATTGTACTTCCTGTAGTAGTTATATGTTACAATCAAATGTTATTGTTTCATTGAATTAAGTCACAAAAGGTTATCAGCCAGAAAGCAGCAACCAAAATTTAATTTGCTATATATTTTAGAGTTCACTGAATACCACCAACATGGTGTACGCTTGATCGGAATTCTTTAACTATTCACGATTACAAATTTATGACGGGCTAGTTTATAAATCGATTTTATAATAATTGTCCGATTTATGGAAAATTTTGGCTCAGCAATACTTTTTGGGGTGTCAAACGTTGTACCAAATTTAATTCCAATCCGATCTTTCGTTTGGGCTCCACCCAAACTAAAAATGTGCAACCAACCAACGAACCAACCAACATTTTGCAATTTGGTGTCCGTTATAGGCTACACTTCGCTTGCTTTGCTCGCTTGCTCCGCCCATTAAAATTCAGATGACGTTTTTTTATGCCAATCACCATCGTCATCAAACCACAGTAGAGCGATTACGGTAACCTACCTATGGAGGTTTTAGGCAATGCCAACTGAAGGCCATGGAAAAGAAGGGGCATTTTTTGCTGAACCGAATAGTTTTGAACACCTGAATTTGTGGGCATGGGCATTTAGATCTGGCACCTACTTTGCAGCACAATGGTAACACAAAAGACATGTGTTTCTGTGTATGTTACTGTGTATCTTCATCAGATGTTCTCCTTTAACCCACTGACAAAAATGTCAAAAATATGGTCAAATTGCCATATTTTCGTCATAACTTTTTTAAAAATAGTAATAAGTTTGACCTGTCTATTCTTTTAACAAGCATTATGCTGTAGTTTAGTACAAAACCAGTTTTGATACAAACTTTGAAAAATAACAGAAATGACTGTTTACGTTCTAAATACTTAAAACTGCGATAATTTTACTGTAATGTCTCTTTTATTTTCAGGAAAACCTGGTAAGTAGTTATATATAGTTATTTCAATTTTACAGTTTGTATTTGAAAAACGTAATCGAAGTTACAGAGTTAAATATTGTTGTTAGTGCACGCCATTAAACTCATAGTTGGCTGATACAGACAACCTTTACCCTCACACTTTACCATAGGCAAATAATAATCTGTACCACAGATGTAGTCAATGACTATTACTGCAACAATCAAAATTTACAGTTGAGGGACAACCTGATCCAGGATCATTTAGTATTGTAGAGGGGAGAAAAAGCAAAAAGAACATTACGCAGATCATTGTGTTGCTTGAAAAGGAAGCATTCGTTTATTCCTAGTAGCGATGTCTGTCAAAAGTCATCTTCTGTCATACATTTGGTCGAATTGCGAACATAACATTGTGCCTCAGGATGACCACTGATGTTAAGTGAAATACAGTAAATCAGAAAAAAAAATATCAAGGAAAACAGCTAAGTAAGAGTGTTGATAATTACCAGCGGGAATGACCATTTAGATAATCCGAGGTCCACCTTTGACTTTTCTACTGTATAATGCTTGTTATTACGTTATTCAGATGAATGTCATGATAATTAATTACACTATAATGCTTTCTAGCAATCGTATTGATTTATCGGTAACACATTAGCAATAACGCTATAATAATAAAAGTTATACTGCATTCTTCTGTTCACACTATCATTCTCCAGTATCCACATAGGGCATAAATTGTTTACATTTTCCTGCCCAATTCTTAACATGCAGCTCATAATAATATAAATGGGTGTGTAACAGAGTGTGGTATCGTGTGATTGAAAGTGACGCACGCTAAAAATATTTTCAAACACTATATTAAACATGATGATATTAGAATTAATAAATAAGTATTGTAGTACATGATACACCCTGCAGAATAGTTAGCACCTAAACCTGAGGCATGACTCTGACAGCTTTTTTAATTTACAGTACAGAGGTAAAGTGAAGCATTTTTGCTAGTGCCGCTCACAGTGGTATCACGGACATGGGGATAGGCTTGAAATGTGCGTAAAGTGATGATCCTTTTTCCGCCAATTGACGAAAGTGACTAAGCTGACAATTAATACTCTGCCAATTTACCATACTTCATCGAAACGAATTTTAAATTTAGTAGTTCCCGTTTATCTACTTGTATGTTTAACAATAAGGTCTACTAGCTTTTTTAAAACAACCAGGTTTAGACCAAACTTTGAAGAAATTCGCATAGACATAAAAAAATTTAACCATTAAAAAGCTGCCCTAATTTATTATAATTTTTCTCTTACTTCCAGGACCTGACGGTGAGTATTCATAAATATCTCTTTCCAGTTTAAAGTAATTATAATACGTAAAATGTGATAAAAAATCTCCTGTTTTTCAATGTTGCCTTTAAATTCAATTATGTATGCTGATTATTACTTATCTTCCCAAGTATAAAGATTTTTTTACAAGACAAAAGAAAATACATATTTGGATCCATAGGGAAAATAATAGATCAAGATATGCAATAGGCAATTTCAGAGTGTCAGTATCTTTATAAGTCAAATAAATATTCAGAAACAACCCATTGTTTAATAACATTGTGAAAAATAAAGCAATTTAAGCTTGCGTGTTACTAGGCAACAGGCTTTGGGCCTATTGTTAGCAGAGCAAACAGATCTTCATGTCAAACTTATAGTTAGTTTAATGACGATACCATAAACTCTAGCTAAATTGGGCCCTTTGCCTTTTGGTGTGACGTACTGCTGCTCTTTGCTGACCTTTTTCCTATCTCAGCTTTTTTCAAGTATATAGACCAAATAAACGTATCATTTTTATTTTAATAGGTTTTCGTTTGCTGCAGCATTCAGTTTCCTTTAGTTATTAGTAGCCTCTTTTCATAGCCCACACTAAAGCTATGAGCCATCGCCGATACAACTAAAAGTAAAGTACAGCAGATATAGCCACCGCTGTTTTAGCTGCCGCCACCAAAAATTCATACAATGTTTAAAACAACTACTGTGCAACGTGTAGTCTGTATATTAAAAAAATATAAGGTATTTAACTGCAATACAAACAATCATCAGCACGATAACTTTTAACAATCAATAGAAGATTCAAAAGATTCCCAATGCTTACGCTGGTTTAAAACTTGACACTTCCAACAACGAAAATTGTGCGGCGTAATCGTCTATCGCCTACTGTAACAGCGATCTCTATTGTATAAAAAAAGTAATAACCATGATAATTGTGCGTTAAAAATGTGTTAGCTATTAGGCCGATTTTAGGTTTTAGGTCTAATTTTTACATTTAGACCGAATTTTACTTGCTGATTTCGTAAGTAACAGCAGTAACAATATTGGGTTCGAAAGTTAGGGCTATTCCATTATGCAGCACGGTTTTGTTTTCGAGATTTTTCGTTACTGTGGCAACGTTGAATCTTTAAACTATTCGAGGCAGGCATATTATTGTTTCATGCTGTGCTATAAATACGCCGTCTTTGGCTGTAATTTCGCTTTATATAATCTTCGTCTTGATACCATGATGATAATATCTCTGTAATGTGTGGTGCAGTGGCAACCCGGACCACTGCACTGTGAATGAGGTTGGCGCTAATGACCAAGCTGTCATTAAGCCATTAAGCCTCATCTCCCCCCCCATGATGATAAGGAAAATTAGATATTAGCCGATAGTGAACATCATACACTAGAAATACACTTTTTTTTATACCATGATTTCAGGTTTCATATTCAGGATTTCCAATGGTAGTTTAAAAACACTTTCCTCACCATGCTGAAGTGAATTTCTCCCAACATTCTTTTTTCAATTGAAACTAATGTGTGATGTTTGTGGAATCCTTTTGGTTTTTTATGATTATGTACTTCCTGTAGTAGTTAAATTCAACGATCAAATGTTATTATTTCATTGAGTTACATCACTAAAGGTTATCAGCTAGAAAGCATCAACCAAAATTAAATTTGCTATATTTTAGCAGTTTTTTATAAGTTCACTGATATGGTGTATGCTTCATCGGAATTCCTTAACTATTCACGATGGGCTAGTTTTATAAATCCATTCAATAAATTTGTAATTTTTCCCGTAATAATCGTTCGATTTATGGCAAGTTTTGGCTCAGCAATACGTTTTGGAGTGTCAAGCGTTATACCAAATTTCATTCCAATCTGATCTTTTGTTTCCAGACTAAAAATGTGCAACCAACCAACGAACCAACCAACATTTGCAATTTTGGTGTTAGTTATTGGCTATGCTTTGCTTGCTCAATTATTTATGTCAATCACCATCGTCATCAAACAACAGTAGAGAGATAACGGTAACCTACCTATGGAGGTTTTAGACAATGCCAGCTGAAGGGCATGGCACAGAAGAGGGCATTTTGTGATGAGCCGAATAGCTTTGAACACCTGAATTTGTTTGCATGGGGATTTAGAGCTGGCACATACTTTGCAGCACAATGGTAACACAAAACACCTGTGCTTCTGTGTATTATAGTATCTTCATCAGATGTTCTCCTTTATCCCATTGACAGAAATGTCAAAAAAAATGGTCGAATTGCTATCTTTTCGTCATAACTTTTTTTAAATAGTAATAAGTTTGACCTGTCTATTCTTTCAACAAGCATTATGCAGCAGTTTAGTACAAAACCAGTTTTGAAACAAACTTTGAAAAATAAAACAAATGACTGTTTATGTTCTAAACACTTAAACTGCAGTAATTTTACTGAAATTTCTCTTTTATTTTCAGGAAAACCTGGTAAGTACTTCTATATAGTTATTTCAATGTTACAGTTGTTATTTGAAAAACGTAATCGTTATCATTAAATATTGTTGTTAGTGCACGCCATTAAACTTATAGTTGGATGATACGGACAACTTTTACCCTCACACTTTACCATAGGCAAATAATATTCTGTACCCCAGATGTAGTCAATGACTGTTACTGCAGGAATCAAATTTTACAGTTGAGGGACAGCCTGATCCGGGATCATTTAGTTTTGTAGAGGGGAGAAAAAACAGAAAGCACATTACGCAGGTCATGGTGTTGCTTGAAAATGTAGCATTCCTTTATTCCTAGTGGCGATGTCTGTCAAAAGTCATCTTTTGTCATACATTTGGTCAAAGTACGAACATAACTTTGTGCTTCAGTATGACCACTAATTTGAACTGTGGTTTGATAATTCAGATAAAGAATTATCTAGGAAAACAGCTAAGTAAAAGTGTTGATAAAAACCAGTGGGAATTACCATTTCGATAATCAGACCAGCTTTCACTTATCTACTGTAAAACACTTGTTATAATGTTATTGAGGTAAATGTCGTATCGTAATTAGTTTCTATAATTATGTATAATGCTATCCAGAAATCGTAATAATTTATCAATAACACATTAGCCATGAGGCTATATTAATTCGAATTATACTGCATTCTTCTGTTCACATTATCACTCACCAGTATCAACACCTGGCATAAATTCTTTACATTTTCCTGCCCAATTCTTAACATGCAACTCATAAGAATACAAATGGATGTGTAACAGAGTGTGAAATCTTGTCACGGTAATTGCTGCATGCTAAAATTGTTATCATGTACTATATCGAACATGATGATATTGGAATAAATAAATAGGTATTGTCATATATGAAACACAGTGCAGAACAGTTAGCACCTAAACCGCAGGCATGATCATTCACAGTCTTTGGTAATTTACCGTACACTGGTAAAGTGAAGCATTTGTGTTAAAGTGAGGATTCTTTCCCAACCAATTGCCAAAAGTAACTAAGGTGACAATTAATACCCTGTCAATTTACCATATTTCCTCGAAAAGTATTTTAAAATTTGTGTAGTTCTCTTTTATATACTTTAGTTTAACAAATAGGTTTCGACCAAACTTTGAAGAAATTAGCGTAGACATTAAAATATAAAAAGCTGCCCTAATTTAATAAAATTTCTCTCTTACTTACAGGAGTCGATGGTGAGTATTCATAAATACCTCTTTCCAGTTTATTAAAGTATTTATATTACGTAAAATGTGATAATACTTCTTCTGTTTTTCAAAGTTGCCTATAAATTCGATTATGTAAGCTGATTATTTAGTAATATTCCCATGTCTAAAGATTTTGAATTTCAAATCGACAGAAAATACATACTTTGATCGATAAGAAAAATAATAGATCAACGTATGCAATAGGCAACTTCGGAGTGTCAGTAGCTTTATAAGTCAAACAAAAAATTCAAAAACAACCCATTGTTTAAAACAATGTAAAAAATAGAGCCATTTACCCAAATTAAAATTCATGTGACGTTTTGTTATGTCAATGAACATCATCATTAAACTGCAGTACACAGATAATGGTAACCTACCTGCCGAGGTTTTGGTTACTGCTAGCTGAAGCCATTTCATTAGAAGGGGAGTTTTGTGCTGAACCGAACGGGTTTGAACACCTGAATTTTTGGTCATGGGCATTTAGAGCTGGCATCTTAGTTTGTAGTACAATGGTAACACAAAATATTTGTGCTTCTGAGTATAACAGTAACTTCGTTCTCTTTTAACCCATTGACAAAAATGTACAATAGATATTGGCTAAGTTGCCATCTTTTGTCATATTCTTTTTTAAAAATTAGTAATTAATTGGACCTGTCTATTCTTTTAACAAACATTATGCTGCAATTTTGATATAAACTTTGTGAAAATAACAGACCTGACTGTTTATGTTCTAAAAATTTATAATTGTGATAATTTTACTAAAATTTCTCTTTTATTTTTAGGAAAACCTGGTAAGTAGTTACATAATTATAGTTACTTAAATTTTACAGTTGATATATGAAAAATACAATCGAAGTTATAGAGTAAACATTGTTGTTAGTAAACGCCATGAAACTTGTAGTTGGATGAAACAGGCAGCCTCTACCTCACACCTTACTATAATCAAAAAATAATCCGTACCACAGATTATGTCAATGACTGTTACTTCAAGCATCAACTTTTACAACTGACGGATGAGGCTACAAGCCTCATCAGGGAGCATTTATTTTGTAGAGGAGAGGAAAGTCAAAAAGCAGATTTTCCCTATTCATGCTGCTTTGTGAAAAGGTTACATTAGTTTTTTTAAGTAACGAAGTCTGTCAAAAGTCATCTTTTGCTATAAAATTGGTGAAATAGCGAACACAACTTTGTACTTCAGGATGACTATTGATTTTAGGTGAGGTACGGAAAATTCAGTAAAAAAAATCAACAAGGAGAGCAGGTAAGTAAGAATGTTGATAATTATCAATGGGAATTACCATTTTGATAATCAGACCACCTTTAACTTTTCTAATGTAAAATGCTTGTTATACTGTCACTGAGATGAATGTCATGTCATATTTAGTTGCTATCCAGCAATGGTATTTATTTGTCAGTATCACTTTAGCAATAACGCTGTAATATAAAAGGTTTACTGCATTCTTCTGTTTGCACTATTACTTTCCAGTATCAACACAGGGCCTAAAATGTTTCGATTTTCCTGCCCATTCTTTACCATGCAACTCTTAATTATAAAAATGGATGTGTAACAGAATGTGGTATCGAGCGGTGGTAAGTGCTGCACGCTAAAAATGTTGTCATGTACTATATCAAACATGATGATATTGGAATTAATAAATAAGTATTGTCGTACATGACATACCCTGTAAAACATTAAGCACCTAAACCTGAGGCATGATCACTGACAGTCGATGCTAATTTACAGCACATCGGTAATGTGTAGCATTTGTGCTAAACTAATGATTTTTTTAAAACCAATTGACGTACGTAACTAAGCTGACAATTATTACTGTCAGTTTACCATATTTCATCGAAACGTATTTTTAAATTCATAATTTCCTTTTATGTTCTTGTATGTTTAACAATAACATCTACTGCCATTTTTTAAAACAAATAGGTTTAGACCAAACTTTGAAGTAACTCACACAGACAATAAAATATTAAAATATTTAAAAGCTGACCTAATTTATATAACTTCTCTCTTCTTTCTCATTTCCAGGAACTGACGGTGAGTATTCATAAATAACTCTTTCCATTTTAAAGCAATTATATTACATAAAATACAATAAAACTACTCCAATTTTTCAAAGTTGGCTACAAATTCGATTATGTAAGTTGATTTTTTAAATTATGTTCTCATGTCTAAAAATTTTGAATATTACAAGTCGAAAGAAACTGCATATTTAATCGATAAAAACAATAATTGATCACTTTAAAGCCCCAAGATTGCAAATAGTTGCAGGTCACATAAACTATAAATTACGTGCAATTAGAAACAATCTAAATCAAAAGCAAAAAAAAACAAAGACCACATAAAAGGTACATATTTTGATGTAAAAACGCCAAAATAATAACGTGGAATCAGATAATCAGAAATGCGGGCTGCTGCTGCTAGCTGATATATTTTCGAACGTTTTTAAATTCATTCAAAACTGCAGGGTCGTTTCATAAATTTTTCATGAGGCCTAAATAAACGGAACTAACCTTATAATCTTGACGAAGGCATTATGTTACAAAACATTCTTTTTTTATTTTTGTAAAACAATAAATCATTGTTTCTACCATTATAAATGCATTCCTATTAGATATTTTCGAAAGTTTCCTGGTTGAGTCACATGAATGGCATCCTGCCAAGTGGTTGGATCGTTGCGGGGAAATTTTATGACGCAATTATATAATTTTGATACGATCACAAATGGCAAATAACGTTTGGACACGTCAATTATAGGGAACTGCAGGGTTTAACGCACAAATTCATGCAGAAGCTGACATAAGCACTGCAATATACATTTCCAACATTCTTCAGTGACACCCAGCACTCCATACGACATAAATATTTTCCATTTTTCCACAAGTTTCATAGCAAGTAACTCATAACAACAAGAACTGTTATGTAAGGTAGATTGACACCCTGTGGAGTTAAGCGATTCACGAAGAAAACGTTCTTGAGTAGAGTGCCAACTATTGTAGAAATTCATGGACTAAAAAGCTCACTGTTGTAGTATGTTATGCACACACAGGAGATTGATGGGATCCTAAAACAGTGGGAAGGGCATAGTCATTTACGGTTGACAGCTATTTTGGAATATGAAGGTAATACAAAGGATTTCTCCCCCTGTGATGTTTAATATCCATATTGAGATAACACAGAGCTGAAGGCCAATTTCAACCTCTTCACGTAATTGGCCAATACGATAAATATTTGCAGAGTTTATCATCTTTTGTTGTACATGTTTCAAATTTTGCAGTTTTTATTAACCTACTTTTACATTTACCAATAACTTGTACTGAGTTCATTAAAACAACAGGGATTAGAATGAAGTTTCAAGAATTTGGAATGGAATTGGTAGTCCTTATATAATAATTCTCTATTACTTTCAAGATTACCTGATGGGTATTTACTAACATCTCTTTTTTCCAGTACATGATAGTGTATAAACATTTTTCATTACAACATCAAACAAGATACTAACACTGTTAGATCAGAAAGACAATTGTATGAAGTAAAAGCCACGCTTCAGTTGCACGTCACACAAACTATAATTTGAAGGTAATTCAAAGCCTCCCTGATATAATGAAAAAAGAAAGAAATAACCAATCCTAAATATATAGGTTTTGAAACTGCAAAGACAACAAAATGATACGGAGTCTCCTGTAAAATGTTACCTGGTACTGCTGTCATTTCTTTACCATATACAAATTCTTTTTTTATTACGGTACAGCCATAAATACTAGTGCCTTTCATATATTTTTTATGAAGCTTAATAAATGTGTGTTTCCCTACTATTCGTAATCAAGGCTCAGTGGTACAAAATTAAAAAAAAAACATAGCGCTTGTATGTTTTCCTTGAAATGTTGTAAGACATTTGGATCTGCCTTAATACCATATTTCATACATATTTTCTAATGTTTCTACGTTAATTTGTCTAACAACTATGAATTTTATTACCACATAAAGTACAATCCAGGAATTAGTGTAGCATATTAAAGTATGAAATTTAATATATAGCTTAACTGAAATCAACAGACAGTTTTACCTGATGTTTTGTTTGAGACTGGTGAGCATTTTCTTTCACGTATATTATTTAGCACTTGCCAACTAGGTTTCTTGATAGTTCCTTTCTGCCAAAAATATCACATATCAGACTTATTAATAAAAGCAACGTACCTACCATTTTTTTGGATGCTTAAGCAAATACTGAGGCTAAAACTGTTTGAAGACAAATATATAACGTCATTGTATATTACATCAGAAATTGTATAGTGTGGTACAGTTTGTGCTACACTGTGGAAGCAGCAAAGATATGCAACAAGCAACTTCGGAGTGTCAGTATCTTTACAAGTCAATAAAATATTCAGAAACAACCCATTGTTTAATACAATATAAAAATAAAGCCATTTAACCTTATTAAAATTCATGTGACGTTTCATTATGTCAATCAACATCGTCATTAAAACACAGTGCAGAGATCACGGTAACCTACCTGTAGAGGTTTTTGGTGCTTCCAGCTGAAGCCATGGAACCAGAAGGGGAGTTTTGTTCTGAACCGAACAGGTTTGAACACCTGAATTTGTGGGCATGGGCATTTAGATCTGACACCTACTTTGCAGTTCAATGGTAACACAAAACACTTGTGCTTCTGTGTATTATAGTATCTTCATCAGATCTTCTCCTTAACCCTTTGACAGATATGGCAAAAATATGGTCAAGTTGCCTAAGTTATAAAACTATTAATTAATTTAGACCTACCTATTCTTTTTACAAAACATTATGCAGCGGTTTAGTACATAAACAGTAAATTCTTTTAATTTTTCAAAGAAATTACGGTTTATGTTCAAAACACTAAAATTGCAATGATTTTACTAAAATTTCTCTTTTATTTCCAGGAAAACCTGGTAAGTGGTTATATATAGTTATTTCAATTTTACAGTTGGTATTTACAAAACGCAATTGAAGTTAGAGCACGTCATGAAACTTGTATTTGGATGATACAGACAGCATTTACCCTGACACTTTACCATAGTCAAGTAATAATCTGTACCACAGATGTAGTCAATGACTTTTACTGCAGCTATCAAATTTTAGAACTACAGTCTGGTCTGGGAGCATTTAGTTCTACCAAAGCAAAAAGCACGTTTTGTCTGTTCATCTTCCTGCTGGAAAAGGAAGCATTAGATTTTGCCTGGTAACGAAGTCTGTCATCTTTTGGTATAAAATTGGTGAAATAGCGTACATAATTTTGTGCTTCAGGATGACCACTGATTTTAAGTAAGGTACAGAAAATCAGTTTAAAAATTATCTACAAAATCAGCTAAATAAGATTGTCGACAATTGCCAGTAGGAACTACCATTTAGATAAAATGACCACCTTTGATTTTGCGACTGTAAAATGCTTGTTGTGACGTTAGTCAGAATAATGTCATGTCGTATTTAGGTATTATATAATACTATCCAACAATCATATTGTTTTATCAATAACACAATAAGAATAACGCTACAATAACACGTGTTATACTGCATTCTTCTGTTCGGACTATTATTCCCCGGTATCAACACAGGGCCTAAAATTCTTTCTATTTTCCTGCCCAATTAATAACCTGCTACTCATAATAATATACATGGATGTGTAACAGAGAGTGGTATCCTATGGCGGTAATTATTGCACGTTAAAAATGTTGTCGTGTACTATATCGAACATGTTGATATTGGAAAAAAAGTATAGTCGTACATGACACCCTGCAGATTGGTGAGCACCTACGCCTGGGGCATGGTCACTGACAGTCATTGGAAATTTACATCTTGGCAGTAAAGTTAAGCATGTGTGCTAAAGTAGCATTTTTAATCGTTTGATGAAAGAGACTAAGCTGACAATTAATTCTCTGTAAGTTTACCATATTTTGTCGTAACGCATTTTAAAGTTTTTGATTCGTTTGTATCTACTTGTATGTTTAACAATAACGGCTACTGCTATTTAAAAAAAAGTAGGTTTGGGACAAATTTTGAAGAATTTTGCATAGACATTAAAATCTTGAAACAAGCTTAGAAAAGCTATTCTAATTTAATAAAATGTCTCTCTTATTTCCAGGACCAGATGGTGAGTATTCATTAATAACTCTTACCATTTTAAAGTAATTATTTTACGTAAAATACAATCAAAATTCTCCTGTGTTTCAAAGTCGCCTAGAATTTGATCATGTAAGCTGATTTTTAGTAATATTTACATGTCTATAGATTTTAAATTAGACAAAAGAAACTGCATGCTATTGCAAAAAAAATAATTGACCATTTAATAACCACAAAATTGCACATAGTTGCAGGTCCCATAAACTATACATTGCGTGCAATTTTAAACAATCTAAAAGAAAAGTAAAAAAGAAAGACAAATAAAAGGTATAGATTTTGAGGTTACAACGCCAAACTATTAACGAGAGTCAGATTACCAGACAATGTGGGCTGCTGCGGCTAGCTGAAACGTTTACGACCGTTTTTAAATTAAATCAAATGCTGGGTCGATTTGTATATTTTTTATGAAACATAAATGTACGAACTATACCTGTAATCTTAATCAAGGCAGTATGTTACAAAAGTTACAAAACACATTTTCAAAAGTTTCGTGGTTGAGCTGCCTAACAGCCATGTTTTTTATAACCACGTAAGTACAATTATGGAATTAATGAAGATAGTTGAAGTATGAAGTGTAATGCATAACTTAATTGAAATCAACACATTGTTTTAACTGCATTTTCTTTCACGTGTATAATTTAGCACTTTCCAACTAGGTTTTCTGAGAATTTTTTTCTGCAAAACAAGATCAGATTTCATCTGTCCCCTTGACGTATTAATAAAAGCAATGTACTTACCATTTTATAATCGCTCAAGCAAACAAATACTGAGGTTAAAACTGTTTCAAGACGAATATATAACGTCAATGTAAATTACATAATACATTGTATTGTGGTACACTTCGTGCTACACTGACTTTGAATGGAAGTAGCAAAGATATGAAATAGGTAACTTCAGAGTGTCCGTATGTTTATAAGTCAAATAAAAATTCCGAAACAACTCACTGTTTAACAACAATGTGAAAAACAAAGCCATTTCACCCAATTAAAATTCAGTTGACGTTTTGTTAAGTCAATCAATACCGTCATCAAACTGCAGTACAGAGATAAAAGTAACCTACCTGTGGAAGTTTCAGTAGCTGCCAGCTAGAGCCATGGAACCAGAAGGGGTGCTACGTGCTGTATCGAACAGGTTTGAACCCTTAATTTGTGGGCGTAGGCATTTAGGGTGGCAGGTAATTTGCAGTACAATGGTAACACAAAACACAAAACATCTGTCTTTTACAGTATCTTTATTGGAAGGCTGTAGATCAGATGTTCTCTTTAAACCCTTTGACAAAAATCTCAAAATCATGGCAAATTTGACATCTTTTCGTTATAACCTGTTTAAAATTAGTAATTAATTTGTACGTGTCAATTCTTTAAAAAAATATTCTGCGGTTTAATACAAAACCACTTTTTATACAAACTTTGAAAAATTAATAGAACTTACTGTTTATCTTCAAAACACTTAAAACTGCGATAATTTTACTGAAATTTCGCTTTTATTTCTAGGAAAACCTGGTAAGTAGTTATGTAGGCTATAGTTATTTCAATTTTACAGTTGGTATTTGCAAAATGCAATCAAAGTTATCGATTTAAATATTTCAGCTATTTTGTTTCATTACACGTCAGAGTCTAAGCACTTTGTATTACAACATGATTCTGTCTGCTTCCTGGAAAATGTTATCTGCTGCTGTAAGCTGTCTTTTTTCTCCTTAAATCTTTTTCACATCATAACAGGAATCTTTAACCTTTGTTTAAATCCCGTATTTTACTTAGTACCATAATGCTTTAATCCCATTTATGTTTAATTTAATCCAACATTTGCTTGGTTGGTAGGGTGAAGAATAATATATCACAGTCATGAAGCGTAGGTCGTTACATACTTTTTTCAAGACGCTGAGTAATGCTTCGAGTTGGTATTTTCGAAAGTTTCTTTGTAGACTTCTCCAATAGCTATACATTTTAAAACCAAACAAAATAAATGGAATAAATTAGTATAAAATATTGATGTTTACAGTTTTTTACATAGCTTACTTGAACTTCATACAATATTTTTAACTGTGTAAGAATTGAACAAAATAGTCCCATGAGTGGTGTAAACAGGTGGATAAAAAGTAGAAACACAATTAAGAAAGACTATTGGGACTTAGTAGCACTGGCCGAAGATTACCAGAAACAAATATTAGCATTACATGCAAAGGAACGAACAAGCCCACCAGGCCTTAATATTCCTATTACTATAACCAGCTGTTGTACAAATGCCTGGGCAGTAAACTAACAGACGAGCTATGGCTGGTCCTGGAAGATAAAAGACGCCATTGCTATTGAAAACACTTAAATTTGTGGTTGAAAGGTACAAGTAAAATGGGGCCTCCTGACCGGCTAAAAAACTACAAGTGCACACAAGGTTACGATTTTAATTTTCAACCGGTTAACTTCCGGTCTTGGTCACAATAAAAATGATTACAGTTTATAAAAACATCAACATGGTGCTTTCAAAATGGTGGAGCTCAGAGTGGGTGCTCCTGTTGTTTCAGCACCATTTTGATGTTTTTATAATCTGTCATCATTTTTATTGTGACCAAGACCGGAAGTTAACCGGTTGAAAATTAATATCGTGACCTCGTTTGCACTTGTAGTTTTTTAGCTGGTCAGGAGGCCCTATTTTACTTGTAGGCCATTGCTATTCGGTGCATGTGGGTAAATAGTGTTGCCAATAATAACATCTGCTGCAATACAACTTCTATTTGCTCTGGACGTATTTCGAAACACATAAGCATTGTTGTGGTTGTGGTATCGTCTTTTCATGAATGATGTATACCTGACAAACATCGAAGCATTATTGACATGGAGACAACTGCTAATAATACTTAATGTCTATAGCTTTACTCCTAATATTACTTACCCAAACTCAACACGAAGGAACGGGTGTTTGGTTAGAGACTGGTAGGTTTTCTTCCATCGACAACATTCAACTGGTTCAAGTTTGATTTATTTATACTTCCTTTCTGCAAGACAAAATGAGCTCCCTACTGGATGACTTGTGCTATTAAGAAAGACAATGTACATCCAATTATATGGTTGCTCAAGAAACCGAAGTACAGAGAGCAAAGAATATTTGCATACAAAAATATGACGTCATCGTATGTGTGACATCATCGTAAATGTTTATAGTGTGGTATATGACACACCCTACGAACTTTGAATGAAAACATCAAAGCTGTACAACTTATAATTTCGGAGCGTCAATGTGTAATAAGTCAGATTGGAGCCGTGTGGAATTAGGCACTTTGCTAGGAAAATATTTCTGTGTGCTGTACTCATCATGGTCTAAATAAATCAAAGAAAGAGCTCACTCTTGTAGGATGACATATACCCAGCAGAAGACGGAACTCCAGTGTTAGTTTTGTGTTGCACCACACATAGTTTGAGCACATAAATCTGGGAGCGTCACCATTTAGAGCTGAGTGTTACTTTGAAGTACACAGATTATGCGAAACGTTTATGCTTTGGCGATGTATAGGATCTTTAGTGGGACAATATAGATCAGATGTTGATGAATTCCATCGACGAAAATATAAAAAATAAGGTTATGTTGCCATCTTTTCATCATAAGCTTTTTTAAAATCGCAATTCCTTTGGATCAATTTGTACTTTTAACAGTAACTTACACTGAGGTTTATTTAAAAAAAATATAAAAGAAATTTTGAAATAATAGCAGAATTTACAATTTTGTTGAAAACACAAAATATTCCGGAAATTTTATAAGAATTTGTCAATTCTTTCCAGGAAAACCTGGTGAGTATTTATAAATATATCTAAACGTTATAGTTGTTATTTTCTAAAAGCAATCAATGTTATCCATTTAAATATTTCAGCCAGTTTCTTTCCTCGCACGTCACTGTCTAAGCTTTTTGTTTTTAAAAAAGTGACAAACAACACATAATGACCATTCAGAAAAAAATTCTACAATTTAAAAGTCAGCCCATAAACAGTCAGCCTATAGACTCAGGTAATTTAAATTCTGTGCAATTCGAAATGTTCTGGAAACAAAAGAAAAAGGAAGAAAGGACATGCCACATGCATAGATTTTAAAGTAGCAAACCAAAATCAGAATCTGATACTTGGTAATTACATTTGCTGCTAGTTTTGACGTTTACACATCATCACACAACTTTTAAACTTTTTTTTATCCTATATTTATAATAGTACCACAGTTTTTAATTCCCATACACGTTTACATCGATCCAAAATTTGCTTGGTTGGTAGCTGAGAAAACTGTACACATGAATGTACTTGTTCGCTTTTATTGTGGAACCATCAGCGCACTCACAAGTTTCGTGGTGGGCCCTAATTCCTTTTGTGCTATTGGAGCCATCTATTAATACAAAATCACTAAAAATTTCTTTTTTTAATATGCCATGGACATGATGAATCCTATTTTAAAATTTTTCACAGCATTTAATGTATAAATATGTACTGACCTTGTATTCTTAATCAATGCCTTATTGTCCAGAATTTCAAAAATCAATACTTTTTTGTTTAATTCTCTAGGAACTATGCATTTTAATCACACAAACTAACGTACAGAAATTATCACAGAAGATTGCTATTTACAGTTTAATACATAGTTTAGTTGAACTTCACACGTTGTTTTTAATTGTGTAGTAATTAGATGAAATTGGACCACACATAGGTGTAACCAGGTTGATGAAAAGAAGAAACATAATTATCAAAGCTCATTGTGACTTACTAGCACTGATCATAGATTGCACAAAACAAATATAAGGATAGATGTAGTAAAGAACGAGTACAACTTTCCTTATTAGACACAGTATTACAAACAACAGCCACGTCATGAAGTATGCAGTAAGCAGATACTTCAGCCTTGGCGGGTGCTGCACAATAAAAGATGCCAGTTCTGTTCATTGCATCTTGGTAAATAGCATTGCCAAAATAATGCCCGCCATAATACTACTACCCTTCTCGCTGGAGATATTTGCAAAGACAAAGGAACTGTTGCAGCTCTGTCGTTGTTTTTTTTATTTCGACACGAAATAGAAATACTTCCAGCCATTATTGACACGGTGATGCAGTCATTCTGCTAAGATACTTAGAAAACCATGGCTCTAACATTTCCCCACTCAGTTCTGCATGACAGAAAGATGGTAATGTCCCCAAATTGCATAACAATGGAATTGGACTGCGTCATCATACTGATAAAATTAATGTCAAACATGCCTCACAAAAGCAGACACTTTTAAAGGTCGACGAACAGGCTATAAAATTTAACAGTTCAGTAGTGGTGGAAATCAATGTGTTTCAAATTGTTATAAAAACTGCTTTTATGGGAAATTAATAGAATGTACAATTATTATTAATAAAATTTTGAAAACATGGCTATCCATTTTTAAGAAAAGTACCTCCAAAACCATACCTACCATTATAATTTATTTCGTCAATTAACTGCCACAGAACAATATTATTGCACCTTTTAATTACAGAAAACTTCAATAGGTTACCCAAACC
Source organism: Lithobius niger (assembly GCA_023313725.1). Taxonomy (NCBI): domain Eukaryota; kingdom Metazoa; phylum Arthropoda; class Chilopoda; order Lithobiomorpha; family Lithobiidae; genus Lithobius; species Lithobius niger. The sequence continues at coordinate 38,270 of JAHWFP010256645.1, forward strand.
CAATAAAACTACAAAAACAAACCATTAGTTTAAGTAATCCCTACTATAACATATTAGTAACTACATGACAATTCAGTTCACAAAAGCCAGTGAATTTTAAAACTTTTACCAAAGATCCAATTCATACTGACAAATAACTGACTTTCAAAGCAAAAGAGTTTAAAGAACTTAAGTTTTGATACTAAATAGATTATTTCAGTTTCACCACTAAAACTGGTACAATTTTACTATTGTTGCGAAATGTAAAATAATAAACACTGTCCCCCTAAAACGATATACCATGAAATTTATTTACCATACTATGTCAACCACAATATTCCTAGATAAACCATTTACTGCTTACTTAGACTTATGTCTATTTCAATCTCTACACTGACTAAATAACTTGACATTCTTCCCCCAATAAAAACAAAATACTCTATTTTCCTTTACCTCAGTGAAGGCAATTTTTTTATTTGTTGTAATTATTAAACACTAAAACAAAATCTTGCAATTGAACACAATTATAATTTATTACTAAAAAAAATTGATTTAATATAATACCAATATACTATTGCTCAAAAGTCGACCAATTTAACGCAGTTTCAATTTATTACCTTGTTTTACTTAGCAACAACATTCCCCATTTGTAGAAAAAGGAAATTATCTTAAAACTAGAAACATTTTTAATGTTATTAAAAACATTAAATTAATAAATGAAATATTTCATCCCTAAAGAGTTAAACCCAATTATTGAAAGAACTGTAACCCTTTTACCTTGGAAGGATAACTAACGAAATTACTTAGGTCTATTACTCTACTGTCCCTTAGTTCCTCCTACTTTTATTTTGTTGTTTGTTTTAGCTAATTTTCTATGATCTTCACAAATTTTACTTTGAAAATTTATGACGCCCCTTTGTTTTCAATTGTCACAAGTATTTTCTACATTTTTAAAGAGGATTTACTCCTCTTACAGTGACTACTTCTATAGCCTGGACTATCTTTTTACCGTTTATCCTTTTAAAACTTAGTTTTCTTATTGTTTTATTACTTTATTAGCTTAACACTTTATAATTTTGTCAGCCTATCACTTTTATTGGCAGTATCTTAGCTTATTAATTTATTACACAATTACTATTTATTACTAACAAATCAATCAATTTCACGTAATTTTGGCTCATTATTCAAATTTCGAGCAATTTAACCCAATTTCAATCAATCACTTTCTTTTACTTACCGATACTATTACCATGTGCACAAAAAAGGGAGAATTAAGGCTTAATGGCACGTTGACAGCTAGGTCATTAGCACCAACCTCAGTCACAGTGCAGTGTTCCGAGTTTCCAAACCCCACACCTTACATAGATGTTAAACAGAATGCCAACTGTAGATCTTATCTTACATTTGACCCTCCAATGAATATTTTAAAATGCTGGATAAGACAAAAAGACCTAAAAATAAAATTACCTAAAAGCTATAAACAGTTTTCATGATATTAAAAATGTCATGTCTATTAATTGCAATACTAAACTCTTGAAGAGTTTTTGAGGCTGCTTATTAAAATAACTGTAACCCTTTTATCTTGCAAGGATAACTAACAAAAATTTTTGATTTTACCAGTTTACCAACGTTTTTCGTAACAGTTATAAATTTCCTAATAACCTAAACTGTCATTAATTAAAACAATTAGGCTCAGACCAACGTAAAATAATTTACATAAAATCGATAGTAATGTTACAAACACTAAAACTTTCTATAATTTTAATAAATTTCACTATTATTTCCAGCGCCATACGGTGAGTTTTTATACAAACAGGTCTAGCACTATTAATTCTATAGTACTTTTTTATTTATAAATTTAGCAATAAATTATATTGCGTTTTATTAAAACACCTAGGTGTAGATCAAACTTTGAGAAATTAACAAAGAATTGATAGTCATGTTATAAACAATAAATAACTGCAATAATTTTAATTAATAATCCCTATTATTTCAAGGATATGGTGAGTATTTACAAATAGTTCTGTCGTTTATTTGTTATGGTAGGTGTTTGTAAAAAGGAATCAAAGTAATCAAGTTACTGAGTGACACCAATAAACTTAAACAAATGACCTGGATTTTTTTAATATGTCAATGTCTAAACATGTTGCAACAAAGGAAGGAACAAATGATATGCATTGCCCATTCAGGAAAAAAATAATGTTATGAGCTATGGGTGTAGTTCAAGGTTCACAAAAAGTAAATTCTCTACGATTCGAAACCTCCTGGATGCAAAGAAAAACACGAGCCAAACGTACAAATTTTGAAGTACAACACCAACAAAAGAATTTACACTTGTGAAGTTGGAAAATATTTGCAACTGCTATAAAGCAGCCTTTTTTTTGCGATTACCTTTTTCAAACCCTATCATGCAGTAGCAAAGAATATTCCTTTATCAGGTTACCGACTCAAAATAAAAACGATTTTTAAAAATGTGTTGGGAGGGGATTCCTACGACGCTGAAGTCTTCAATATACTGGTTAGAAGTGGGTAATTATACTCACCATTTTCGTGACCAGTTCTTACGTGCTGAAGAGCTACTTTAAAATATTTGCAATGTTTTAAAATTTAATGGACCATAAAGAATGCATATAGTCACTCTTGGATAATTACTCTTGGAATACGTAATCTGCATTGGTGTCAATAATAATTTATGACGTGGGTGTGTTCAATAATCCTCTTGTACCAAGACACCTACAAAGATGGGAGCATTACCAAATAAGAGATAATTAAACTGTGCTTCCGTTATCTATCTTCGGCGCTTTCACTTGATTTTGTGATCTTCAAACATTCGAAAAAACTGCAAGAATAACATCAAAGTTTTATTGACCCTCAGGAACGCCAAAACCAGCCCTGAAAACTACACCCAAAATTGCTCATGACGTCATGCTTTGATTAGGCAAAGTTGATTTTTGAAAGTCAAAGTTTGAACTTACAAACTTTCCATCTGATTAGTTTACCTTATCAAACTATGATACCAAGAGCAGTTTTCTTCGTAGTTTTGCGTGTATTTTAGGATCATAAAATCAAATTTCAATGATGAAAATAAACATAATGGAAGCGCGATTTTATTACCTTTCATTTGGAGCTACTCTCATATATGTGTGTGCCTTGGTTCAAGAGTAATAGAATTACAAACAAATAATAAAACCGACGACATGCTTCGCATTAGTACTAAGTAACAGAAATATGACGTTTAGATCTAAAAAGCAATAGGAAATCAAAAGAATTTAACGACAAGCAATGCTATTGCTGTTTTCATTTTTTTGGCTCTGCCATTGTTGAAACGTGTTATGGACGTTGAATTTTCAATTAATGTATTGCATTTCATGTACGAACTCCAGAAAGATACTTGGTTGCAAAAATACTAAAAGGATGACATATTTAGCCTCATACTACATATAAATCTTAAAATTTCTTTTGGTTCAACTGACTGATGCATGCAAAAAACAAGGGTCTCGTTTAAAAGGGTTGTCTTTTGCGCATCTGCAGCCCAGAGGTGCGTGGGTTGAGCAAACAAAGCCAAGATTTCCAAGTAAACTAAACCTTTTAAAAGTGTGTCTTACTTTGCTCTCATAATCTTTCATTTAGCACTGTCCTAACTTTCATAGGGATTACTTCTGGAGAAGTAGACGCATTAAAGTGCAAACAAACAAAGCATTTATTTTGAGTGCTGTAGATGCATTGCAGACGTACTAAATAATCTGATTAACGAACTGTGTGCAACAATTACAATTTTTTGCATCCAAATAATCAGTTCATCGATCTCGTGATGCTCGGGGTTGTGATGGCAATAGCGTGAACAAAGTGAGCGATGTGGCTAGTTTCACATTGAAACTTTTAGTTAGAAATATAATGCAGCACGTCAGTATTTCATAAAATTTCTCTAGTTATTTGTAGCATAAAAAAAACTGATCTCTCTGAAGTCGACGAATACACAGTAGAAAATTATCCCATAAATAGTACTATCTGAAGTTGCTGGCTAGATACTGCTCTATGCTAATTTATCGTTACTGGGTGGTAGAGAAAGGTGTAGAGAGCCTCTCTTTTACCCTGAAGCATGGTTTATGCTGTTAAAAAACTAATTTTACGGTAATAAAAAAGTATGTGTGTTTATTCCTTGATTGATTCGGCAAGTGATACGCTGGGCTAGGGCCCCTTGGATAGAATAGGATCTGGACAATAGACCAACCCCTTCTCTTTTTTGCATAAGGGTTCTTTTAAACGTTTTCATTAGCTTTTTTACAAAACTATTGTTTCTAATTACTATTACAAACAACTGAGTAGTGAAAAGGCTGTGTTGCATGTTGTTTGCTTTAATTTTTTTTACTTTCTCTAACTGAACTTTTCAAGCTTCATTTGACAGTCCACTATTGCTTCAAACTGTCTGTAAAATAAATAAATAAACCTTCAACGTTTTTCTTTCTGTTGACATTCTACTATAAAGAGGATATCCAAAACATTTCCATCTCTACCATTAACTATCATCCTATAAAGTGCGCGACATCCTTAGCTCGAAGAAGCCTTACACTCAGATTTCGTTAAAACATCACAAAATCCGAACTTATTGTAATAATGGTTTTCTTACGAAGTGACTCTATTTGCTTAACCAAATCAATTAACCAGATCTGTATTTCAGAACAACTTAAAGTCAGTATGCCTAATGATCCACAAAAAAAGGCGCAGCAGACATTTTTCTAAGTCTAAGTTTTAAATACTCTTTGATTAAGAAAAAGAATCCAAACAGGAAATATTTTTCCTAAATTGAAATCCAATTCCGATTCCTGAAAATATTAAACTTTCATTCTTTACAACCGTGGCACACTACAGTAAATAGCCCAGTGTAATTTGATCCATCAAACAAATATTGAACTTTTTTTTAGTTCTTTACCAAAATTTTCGAGAAGTGGGTCCCACCTTTTGGACTCAAAATTGGATTTTGGTTCTGGAAAAAAATGTTTAAAAATTATTTAAACAATATTTGGTTAGAAATGCTTCCTGGTTAGAGATGAAAATCTATTCTTTAAAAAAGGTAATATTTTCCAAATAATGAAATCAAATGAGTATGTATTTGAAAAAAGAGGCAATCATTATTTGTTATTTTTTGTTATTATTGATACTCAGTTGCCGTCAACGGCAGTTCACAATGCTGGCTTCATTGTGTTGGTCATTTATTCCATACATGATTTTCATGTTTAGATTAAAAAAATACTCTACAAAATACGTACATTTTGCAACATATTTCTGAAGTTTGTCTGCCTACATCCGATCTAAAATGTTTGCTATCCATTATTTAGTCAGTAAATTCTCATCTGCATACCAATAAGAATATTGAGCACTTATAACAGTTGCATATCCCATAGTGGTAATGGCTAGCTGCCATGTGCAATGATAAAAATGACTACACACTCTTTTCTTACTAACTCCCAAACATGTTGATTATTTATTTAAGGAATAATAGCCTTTTCATGATTTTGATTTTGATTTGCGTTTATTTCTGAACTTTTGGAAGAGGGTTTAACACACTCTGGCAATTAAAACAACAATTTTTCACAGAATAAGTTATTTTGATCCCAGCATACATGAACACGTGACATCAAACTTGTAATATCAAATAATGTATTATTTCAGGAGGACCCTACTATGATGGTGAGTAATTAAGCAATAATCATTTAGTTTTAATAAGTGAATTTAGTTTTGACTGTCACCTGCAGTCAAAGTTATATAATTTATCGCTGTAAAAATTGATTAATAAATGGAAGACTTTTTCATGTTACTTTGTCAAGAACTGGTGTCTGTTATATATATCTGATAATACATATTATCCTCTTGTTCCAACAATGAATAACGAATAAGAATAAGTTAATTGAGAAGCATTCTAGGTTGCAACAATCCGAGTGAGCGAGTAGCACGAGGGTATATGTGGTGTGTAACCGTAAAGTATTTAAACAGCGTGTCGTTCCAATCATTGATTCACAATATTGTTGTTATTGAGGTTTGTTGGAATCATAACATTGTTAGCCTATTCCGATGGGCTCCTCTGGCCAACAAGGTCAGTGAGAATAACCTAACCTCACCAAGTTTTCCTTAGTGGTGGGGATCAAGAATGAAAACCTAATTTTGCTTACTCTCCTTCAAAGTAAATTTGGTTTACCGTCTACGTGCAAGGGGATATAGAATTTAGTTGGAAATATTAATTTAGTTACTAATGTGTCGTTGTCCTCTCAGCAGGTGTGCATTTTATTGCCAAAACATACTCTACTTAACAATATAAATTATCTACCGATTTCAACATCTCATCCCTCCGTTAACAATGGCAACAATGGTCTCTTGTAACAATGGAGTTTAGAACGCCCTAACTATGAGTTATATAAATCGAGGGATGAGATCTCTCATACCACCAGGGATGAGGGATCTCATCCCTCTTCATTTAGTCTAACAAAGATTTATCGAAGTAATAGTTTCGTTGTTGTCTGAAGGGGTATTTCAGAATCAAACTCTAATGCAATGTCACAAGCAAATTTTATGCTTATCAATGCTTGTTGGTTAATATTTCTTGTTGTTAATATAGCCAGTGTTGGATTGGGCTGCTGGGGAACCCGGGGATTACCGGGGAGCTCCCCACCCCATGATACGAAGCTTCTCTTGAAAATTTTATTTTTTTGAAAAAGGTGAAATTAATTCGTATGTAAATTACATTTCTATGCCTTGCAGGAACACTTTTCAAATTTACGCTAAAAAAATGCTTGCTTGTGGGGCCCCACCCTTCACCATCTCCTCCCACTATAGAGGCCATTGTTTAGAAAAAAATTGTTTACTTGTAATGAATTCGTATCAAATTGAATCTCTAAGTTGAAGGAGAACGTTTCAAAGTGACGCTGATTTTTTAAATAAGCTAGCTTAGATGGCTCTGCCCCGGACCCCAAACCCCCCTTGCTCTGCCTCCACACTACAGGAGGCCCTCGTGAAAAAATAAATTGGGGGAAACTTTAAACGAAATCTTATGAAAGTTGCAACTCTTTGCAAGAAAACGCTTCAAATTCATGCAGATTTCATTAAAATTACTCTAGCGTTAGCACTTCCTGAGCGTGCCTCCCCCATCCCTGCAAGGTGGCCAGCCCAGAGGCCCCTGTAGTGCATACCTGGGGAGACCCAACGCCTCACAATCCGACCCTGAATATAGCTCTAAACCTACCAGATGAAGCCTAATGCTAGCCATGCTAACACAACCATGTGTCATTTTTCTTTGTTATTTCTGCACATTTTACGTTAATTTATTTATATTTGACATACCTCAACATTCAACAAAATCATAAAATATCTAACCGAAGACAACACTATAGCCATTCAATACTTGTAAATTCTACACGAATTCTACTTGTAAATGTTAACCAATTCTACTTGAAAACTTAAAATAAATCAGTTGGTGGATAGCTCTCACCCTACCCAATGACGGCTGCCTCCCAGAGAATCCTAATACTAGCCATGCTGTGACAACCGTCTGTCGTTTTTTTTTTAATTTTTTTTTTTATATGTAAAGATTTCAAATGTACGTCTGTTTATAACACACGCATACACGTAATTAAAAGTTAATTGATGTTTATTTATCGCCGATGAAGCCCATTTGGCTCTCTGTCCTGTAATTAAACGTTTATTGTCTTACTGCATCAATCATCGGATAACAACGATAACCCTGGTAGCCAACAAAGGTTCTCTGCTTTTATTTCTGTATTTTTGCTAGATTCCGAAGTATTCTATCACCGTTCATAGCACTGAAACTCAACGCCGATTAGCCCCTTTAAATAACTTCTCCTAAAAAAACAATTTTAAGAGAAGTTGTCAGAAGGGGCGATTCTTCGTGTGGTTTCCACGGTATAAACAGTGATGGAGAAATTCGGAATCGAGTCACAATCAATAAACATAGAACAAGGCTTATAACAATCATATTTGTATAAACAATGTTGCCCGCACAGTCCCATTGTTGAGCTTCTTGAGCAAAAGAACGTCAGCACGATTCATTCTTTGTTGTGCGCACGCTTAACAATAATGTACGGGCTGAGATGTTGAAATCTGTAGATAAATAGGATATCACCCAGCGTTCTCGGGCTGAGATGTAACAATACTCGGGCGCTGCTCACCCTCGGATTGTTACATCTCATCCCTCGAAAGCCGGCTGATATCCTATACAAAAAACCGGTTGAATTCCTGTCATATTTCCTAAACAACCTCGGAATATGAGATATATTTATTTTAACTATTTTGCTTACACGATCGCATCAAAATAGCTATGCCACCATGATTTTTGGTGCATAGTTGTTTTAAAAAATTGTTGCATCGTTTCAAAATCTATCAAATTGACTGTATTCATTTTTTCCCCTTTTTTTATAATTTGTTGCATTCCTCACGCTAAAAGGCCTTTCCCTCTGGTGTAGCATAGCAAAGAGGTTTGTGTACTTCTTTTGGTGTTCCAAGCCTAACAAATCCTTATAGATTGGGCTCCTTACCACCACTTCCTTCTGTCACTACTAAAAGTATTGCTAAAGCCTGCACATATTGTAAAATATTTTTGGCAGGAATTATATCTTCGGACTGTAGTTTTTCATGCTGATCTCTTGTCGTGAAATTTCAATTACAATCACAACAGAATTGTGAGTTATGTCGTGTCCCAAGCTGACAAACATGCAGACAAGCAGACATACAAAGTTGAAATTCAGTCCAGTATTCGATCTCGTTTCCTTCACTTGCTTTGCCAAAAGACGATCATCTAGATGTTTGCAGTGTACATAGTATTTCATGAATGGAACAGATTTTAATTTTATGGTTCCTTGTCTGTGTGTTTGTATGTTGAGGACACGATACATTTACCAATTTTGTGTTGATTTGGTTAAAATTTTAGGACAATAGAGCTTTGGTGAACGAGTGAAAAGAGTTGGAAAATAGAATCCCTAGCTAAAATATTTTATCCCTAGCTAAATATGCGTGTCTCTCAGCCCAATGTTAATATATAATAATAATATTAATAATAATAATAAATTTACATTTCCCACTTGAATGCGGATGGTTACTAGAAGGGTTGTGAGCCGCTAACACCGTACCAGGAGAAGGAATGGCTTGGGGGAGTGAAATTCTTGACGAAATTTGTCGTTTACAATAGCCGACTAAGAAACGGCTCAAGTTTTTCTGATTTAGGCGATTTTCGAAATGCCTCTACGGGTATTTTAGAGAATTCCAGATAGAGACGACTCGCACCCCAAAGATATTTTTTCTACAGTCACGACTGGATCCTTGAACCGCTAACCTTCATAGGTAATCCTAGGTTACATAGCGATGTTGTGCGTGGTCAAAGAAGGGCATATCAATGCAAATTAGCCGTACCTAATTTATAAGGCTAAAATGCCCGAGCCTTACGAACCCTTCAATACTTACCTCTTTGATATTTCAGTGTGTTGAATGTGGAAAAAAGAATTGCAACTGGGAAAAGATATTATTGCTAAGTTTACGTTATGAAACAACAGCGTTACTTCTTTTAACATTTAACACGAAATCTCATGCCTAGTCGCAGAACTGCTCAGATTTAATCGTGTATTTTTGACTGGATCTCATATTACTGGGCAAAATTTGTATTAATGGAGCACATTAAGAAACCTACTGGCTTAGTGTTTTTTTTTTAATATATTCATAGGTAAATTTTGCAATGCAATAAAAACATGCTTTGCAACATCTGTCTAGTGTCTCAGTTATGGATTCGCATTAAACCTCATTTCTACCCATCCCCAAGGCTGTGGCAAATTGATGCAAAGCTTATAATATAGAAATTGTCCTTTTATTTAGGAACCGTGAATGAAAAACTAAATTTTTCTTACCTTAACTTAAATTATTTTTTACCTCGTACGTATGCAAGGTAATCTTGAATTTAGCTGGAAATATTAATTTAGTTACGAATATTAATTTGGTTCAGATTTCGAACATTCTTATATCTTATTTCTAAGAATAAATGCTACCAGGGTCACGACTGTTGAAAAATGGACTATAGTTTAGGACAAAGACAGGAAAGTGTATGTCGCGTGTATTTACAAAGGGCAATGGGGATGGTGAATTTAGCTGGTTACATTCTTTGTGACCAGCTAAATTCCCCATCCTCCATGGTTTGGTTTTACTTTACAGTATTTAGTTAATATATTCATTATTATTCTTTAATTCACTCACTTGGTAATTTGCGTCATTTATACATATTATAATAAATGCTGCCAAACGGCTAGTTTTCATTCTCACTTAATCTCACACTTTTTAACAATGAAAACTGGAAAAGTAGGGTTACAACTACATTTTTCTACAATCACACATGAGGGAAACAATAGAATTTTGACCATAAAACTAAAGTTTAAAAGAATATATCAATTAAATGTATTGTAGTTATACAAGAAATCCACTTTGTAAAATTCGATTAAAACTTTATATTTTTATATAGTATTTCCTGATTGATGATAAATGTGCATACCACAACACTACACAGAATTTGGCATAGAATAAGTGATTTTGTTCCCAGCCTATAGTAACACAAGGCATCAAAGTTTTAATAGCAAATAACATTTTATTTCAGGAGGACACTATTATTCCGGTGAGTTATTAAGTAACAATAAATCTCTTTTTAGTTTGACTTGTCAACTGAGTCAAAGAGTTTTCAATTGAATAATCATTTATATTTGTTATTTATGACGCAATGGTTACTAATTTTATAACAGATAAGTGACCATGTGATAATTTATTTCTCGTTTAAAGACAAACTCAGGATAGACTCAAAATTTTTCGTTGGGCCCTAATTTTTTAGTATTTTCTTTTCTGTTAGTCTTTTAGAAGTATTTCTCTCGACTTAAAGCCCTATTTAGTAACTAAAGTTCCTTTTGCGATTCCTACTATTCCTTTTACAGCAAAGGCTCCTTTAGTCACACCAGGAATTTTTGGTTGCACTGGCTGGCAGATTGGTTGCACTATTTCTGTGGGAAATAGTTTGAGAATTTTGATAGAAACTCCAATATTTAAAGCTACCTCATGCAATGAGAAATTAATATAGTTACACTGCTGCAACTATGGTGTTGTTTACTTCATCGCAATACGCTTTTTTGTTAGGCTGTAATATTTTTTTATTTCAATTCTGGCACACTCCCAAAGTTGTCAAAAGAAGCAAAAAAAATTAAATAAGTTTAAGCTTAGGGCTGTAAACAAGAAGTCAGAAGATGATTACAAACAAATTACGCAAATAGCCAAAAAATACCATCCATCAATATCTTTTTCATCATTTATAATTGGATTAGAAGGGTGGCTCCTGTTGAGTAAATTACACTTGGCTGAAAAAATATTTTGGGAATTGTAGCCCTACGACTGAAAACAGAGTACGACAGATATAGGCATCTTAGTTTTTAATTTAATCGTTGATTGGCTAAAATTGTGTAAGCAATCTAGTTAATTTAATTGTTAATGCCTTTCAATTTTAATAAACAATTAATGGCCATGTGTAAATGTGTACAGGTGTTAATACGTAATTAAGAAACATTGAAAGCTTACAGTTTTCTGCTGGAGGTGTTGGAAGCTGAGTATGTGCCCCGGGTGCACTTTTTCTATATTGACTTGAGCTACTTCTTGCTACTTACTGGGTAGCGTTTTCTACTTTGGTCATAAAACATGTATTTTTTGTATTGAAATTACCTTCTAATTTTAAATTTGTAACCCGCAGTAATCTTTACCATGGAATCACGTTACGTGCTTCTTGTATGCTATAAACTAAGGAAATGTTGAGTAGCTAAGAACCGCAGTAATCTAAGTACACTTTTGCTCATTTTGAGATATAAGGAGTAAAGGTAAACCACTATCAAAATTCCACATGAGCACTAATTTAATGACAACTATGACAACCAACCACAAATAGATGTAGAAAACAGGGTACAGTACTAGAAATGTCAAAGTATAATCCTTTAATGAATTTAGAACTTCAAAGTAGATAGAACACTGGCATTACACATTACAGAAAGATATGTCAGTTACATCACTTTGGCGTTGGATGTAGATTTGTTTAGCATAAATAACTGAAAACAAATTTCAAGTCTTCTTTACTCATCAGCATTATCTCAAAGTTTGAAGTTTCTTAATCCAATACAGATGTCTGGATGAGGAGTCTGATCGTTTCTGCACAATCGCTCTGGATTTAAACAACTGTAATTTTCCAAACTCATTCTCACTTAAGCAGATATGCATCTTTATCGCCTAAGGACAACACAGATTCTTCCCCTCAATCCCCGGGTTTCCAACATTACACACATAGGCGAATTTATTTCTTTGTCATTAAAGGGATACAACAATTTTAGCACCACCCAAAAATATTCTTTCATCACCTTTTTTTAAAATTATCATGGTTACATTTTTTTTTAAGATTAATGTTTTTAATCAGTTTCTAGCAATCTTAGGAACTATTCCACGCTCACTTAAAAAAAAGTAAGTTTGCATAAAAAATAAGAGTTAAAAATTTTTTTTTAATTTGCCACCCTGGGGATGTAGCCCCATCGGCGTACTGTAAATCCAGTACTTTGCACATAGTGAGCAACTAAAATTCCTTGTTGTGAGAGCGATGGTTGCGTGTAGTATTTTACATTACGTTTTATGATGTGCTAACTTAGGATTATTAATGCAGCATGGTAGCTTTTCAAGAAGGCCTTCTTTCTTAGTGGTGAAATGAGTGAAAGATTGTTTACTATAGATTAATAGAACTCTTCCAACTGCTGACTAAACATAATCTAATAAATGATCCGACTGTTTATCTCTAACAAACTTAGTATCTAAGCGAGCTTTACATCTTTCCTTGGCTCAAATTAGCATTTTACCTTTATTTGTAAATATATTTTCTTTCAACTTTGCTTTTAAATCTCTGCCTTTGACATGATAACACCACCCATGTGGCAGAAAATGAAAATTTACGTTCTGTTAGTTTGATTATTAACTCTTGCTTTCAGTTTGCTGATTGCTGACTGTTAGTAATCAAAAGATCAGCAAGTAAATTTACATTTTTGTAAATTATTGCAACAATTGCTCCGTTGTTATTGATGTAATATTAATGCTGGCTCCAGCTGCTGGAATAATGACCAAGCTAGCCCTAAAAACAGGGCCTGCACCCATTTTCAAAAGAGTAAGCCAGTATCAGTAAAACAGTGCAAAGCAACGCATGTGCAACTACTGAAGCCAAACTAGTCTAAGTGCCACATTAACTTCTTTTGTTCAATTTGCTTTATGCTATTTCTTACTGCCAAAGTAGTGCTGACAAAGAAAAACTGCTTTACCATGACCAAAGCAACTTTTATGATTGGGGCCAAACAGATATATGTTTTCACTTACGCAGCATGCATCTAATTTTTTGGCAAAAATGTTAGGTAGACCACTATGGTGCTTAGCAACTCAAATAATAATAATTGTTGCGAAGCAATGGGAACAGTAATCAGAATTCTTTATATTTTGTATAGAAAAAATGTTTAACTTAGATTAAATTTTACAAAGAGAATATTTTCAATAAATTAAAATTTTATGTTTATGATTTGGGAATATTGATAAAGGTGATCCATTGGTATGATTAATGGAAATCAAATTTATTTATTTATTCCTAAGTTTTGTTTTCTAATGAGTCTATCGAAAATATTACATATGAATCGATATTATTTTATATCAATGCAAGGATTACAAGATGCGAACATAAATACGTGATAAACATTTGATTAAGGGTCTACTCAAAGGATTTTAATAGAACCATAAATTTTGAGAATATTTTTCTTTTATGCACATATTTACTACAGCACAGTGCCTTCAGATGCTCAATGAGATGATTGTTGATTTATTAAGTGAGTGATGCAAATGAAACAAACAGGCGGTTTGTAAGAATTATATGACAATATTTGAAACCCATCTCCAGCTTCACTTCAGTTGAAGTGGGGTCAATTCTTAAACAAAGCCAATGCTAGAGAATTTTTTCCGCACCGTGATGAGATTACGTTGTCACATTCTTCACCAAAATATAGATTTTTATCAAGGAAAGATAATTATTTCTTGCTCATGAATGATGCATGATTTATATATTATCCATATGCAGGTATCATCCATGAAATAAAACATATACACATGTACCTCATACAATACGCAATGTGTCAGTTACGAGTGTAATTTATTTACAAGAGTTATGTTAAAAAATACTTTTTACTGCATTCTTTCAATAGAGAACGTGTTTAGGAATTTCGCCTAGCTAAAACCAGTCTGAACTGTTTGCCTGGTGTTGATTTAGTCTTCAAATTATCATCTACACAACCAAAAGAACATGGAGCACTGACACCGGTTGCATAACCACATATTGTTAATAGCTAGATAACATTCTGAGTGATAAAAATGTCTACACACTTTTTGCTCGCTACCTTCCCAACTTGCTGAATATTTTCATTAAGGAACAATTCTCAGCCTTATTCAGATTTAGGTTTAACACACTTTGGCAATATTTCAAACAAATTATTTCAAAGGTTACATTTTGTTAATCTTAAATTTTGTACAGGATAAGTGATTTTGATCTCAGTTTACAGTAACACGTGACATTGAAGTTGTATTAACAAAAATTGTTGTATTAACAAAAATTGTTTTATTTCAGGAGGACACTCTTATGATGGTAAGAAATTAAGCAATAATCATTCAGTTTTATTGGGGAGACTTGTTAACCGCAGTCAAAGTTTTATAATTAGAGCTGAATAAAGTAAATAATTTAGGCCTATGTAAAATGTGATCATGCTATTTTGTAATGAACTACCATCTGTTATTAATGCATCGATATGAGGTAAGTAATAGATTTTAATCTTTTTTTCTAATAAGAAATGATGAATAAAGTTATATGAGAAGCATTTATTGTGGCCAAAAAGAACTGGGTCGAGAACAATTTTTTCACCAGTTAGTGTTGAACCAATGCAGTTAATATCTGGCTTGTCGTACCACAGTGTTTAAACCAGCGTGCCATTCCAACCACCGATTCACAATATTGTTGTTACTTAAGTTCTGCATCATTGTAATTCTGACAAAAATATTGTTGCTCGATTCCGATGGGCTCCTTCATTCAACAAAGAAATTGAGAAATTATCGCTTTCCCCAACAACGAGGATTTTGCTTAGTTTCGTAAAAATAAAGAAATGCATTTGTACCGTGTGACAAGTCCAACTTCTGGTTCCAACCAGTGTTTCAATACTGGCGGTTAGTTTCCCGTCATATTGTGGTGCTGTTTTGCGAAGTGATGCAAAGCTTGAAATATAAATTTAGGTGTAAATGTTAATTTGATTACATACGGAACTTACAGTATCTTACTTGTAAGAATAACTATTGCCACGGCTGTGAATGCTCAAATTTTTACAATAGTTTGGGGCTATGATAGGAAACTGGCGGCCACATGTATTTTATAAAAGGGGGATATGGACTCTAGCCAGATATAGTGGTTTAATTAATTTAGTTCATTATTATAATTTAATTATTTCTGTTGCTAGTTTCCATATTGCATGATTGTTAGAATAATGCTGCCACAGCAGCAACTATTCACTTACTTTCTCTGTTATACTTTCGCTTATTCTTACAATTTTAAACAATGTTTTAACGATACATAACAATGGTTTAAACTCTAACACTGTGAGAAACTAAATTTCGAAGGTACACTTTGAACATTAAAAATCGGCAAAATTGGGTTACATTGAGGGTTTTTACCATCATAGGCAGGAAAACAAACTTTTGATCATAAAACCAAATGTTTAAAAAATAAATCAATAAAATATATTATAGTTAAGGGAGCAAGCCACTTTACAAATTACAATTAAAGTTTTACAATTTACACAGTATTTGATGATTAATTATAAAATATACATACCGCCACACTACTTTTCTGAACACTCATTCATATTTATTATATACGTCTCGATGTTAACTAATTTTATTGCAGGTAAGTCACACAAGTCATAAAATTTTTCACATGTAAAGAAAGACTCAGGATAGGCTCAAAATATTTTGTTGTACCCTAAATTTTTTACATTACCCATTATTGCTAGTCACCTAAGAAATTGTTGTTTGCCCTGGTTGCAGCAAACGAACAACTACACAGACAGAAAAATATGTTCAGAATTTTGACGACAACTCAAATAATTAAAGCTACCGAAAGCAATGAAAAATTAATCTAGTGACAATGATGATATTATCGTGTCATTTAGTTCACTTCATAATGATTTTTAACAAGAACTTGCATATTTTTTGGTTTAAAGGCTGGCATGTTTCTAAAGTTGTCATAAAACTAATAAAAATAATGCCTTATTATAAAATAACAATGAAATCAGTTTATTAACTTGTTTGATGTATGCGGACTGTTAATTTACTCTGTTGATATTTATACCATCAATAGGGATTTCAAGGTAATACCGCATATGGCACCAAAGTCATTCAAAAAAATTTGAAAGCAGTGATAGATTATGGTTTGTGAATTTAACGTGTTCATAAACAAATTTCTTTGTTAATTTATATAAATTACAAATAATAAAGCATTAATAATAAATACATAAGTATAAAAAATACACCACTAATACAAGGTGTTCAAATCTATCTACATTTTACATGTAGGCATGATCCATCATGTGCTGCCATCTATCGAAGTGACAATGTACATGAAGTCAAGTGACTGAGGTCAAGTAAACACCAAGCCAAGAAATAAAGTTATTATTATGCATGGTGTATTCGGGTTTTTGAATTCAGATATTGAGATTGTTGAACTTTATAACATCGATAGGGATTTCAAATCAAAACCACCCACAAAACATCAGCTGTCATTTACAGATTGGTTTACGTAGCTCTTTATGAATGTCAATATCAGCAGTAATACACGCAGTAAAAGATATATCGGTGGTATGAAAATTTTAGCAGAGAAGTGAAATACCAGAACAAGTTTAAATTAACGTATCGACGCTGAATAAGGGTTACCAGATTAACCTACGGAGCTGTTATCTTTTTAGCAGGTCTGTCATGTCTAGTGTAGTATGGGGTATCAGAGCTGTGTTATCAACAGAACAAAACGTTCTTTACCGAATTTTACTTTTATGTCTACTTGCTATGGGGAAAGCAAATGAGCTGTGAATAACTGCAATAATGAATAGTAAGGTCGTGTCACCACTTTAAACTTCCTGTGGTTCTTTGATTGTTTCTTAGAAAGAACCAGTAGAAGAAATTGATAACGAACTTCTCCAGCATGAATTTAGTGGTCGACCGAAACCAATTTTTTACACTTTCGGCTGAAACCGAAACCCCTACCAAAACTGACAATTCGGTTTCGAAACCGCAACCGAAACCAATAAACTGGTGTCGTCCGAAACCGAAACCACTACCGAAACAGGAACCTAAACATAACCTGAATTATATCAGTTTTAATAAGACAAGAAGCAAGGATAAAATCATGAGTGTATGATGGTTTTTATAGATTTATAGTCTAGAGCCCAGTTTACCAATTATCTGACCCTAGGCTTAGAAAATCCACACGCATTTCCACCCCACAAATAAAAAACGTATCAGAATTTAACTAAAACTGTCAATACTGTAAATAGACTTCAGGATTTTCGTTTGTATTTTTTCTTTTTAAGTCATTAGGCTAGCCTTTTTTAAATTTTAAAACCATTAATTCGTGTTAAAACCATTAACCAGAAAATGGCTTCATTATGATAAGTAAAAGCTTTGCTTGAAATCATAAATTCCCTCCTGTGCAACGATGCCATTACTATTATGATGAAATTAGGATTGAAAGAAAAATTGTATTTATTATTTATTGGCATGACATGGCAGATGAAAACTGGATCTCTTAAGCTACAGCCTAGTTAGTCCACGCAGAAATCTGCTACTGTCAGGAGGCAGCAGTGCTGCAGCATAGGATTCATCCGAAAGAGAAACCATAACCGAAACCAGTTCGTTCATTTCGGCCGAAACCGAATCTGAAATTTTACTTCATGGCCGAAACAAGAACTGAAACCGAAACCGACAATTTGCTAGTTTCGGTACCGAAACTGAAACCGAAAGTGAAATTCGGTCAATCCCTACATGAATTGCGAGAAGCCTTGGCTGTATTTCTGTTTATATTTGTGGATTCTGAATATACTTAATTCGAGGCTCGTCAAAATATAGGGAATCGACATACTGGATTTCCCCTAGTTCAAGCATTGAAAAGGAAGCCACATAAGTTGAGTGTATGATGCTGCTTGTATGCATTTAGGAATCCATTGAACATCAATGTGAATCCGTTCTCACAAAAAAACCTTTTAGGCACTTATTTTGGGAAGCCCTCCTGTTTTTCTCATAGCAAGAGTATAGTGCAAAAGTGAACCTACAAGAGCGAGATGACATTTAAATATATTTTTATGTAAAACGGCAAGTTTCCATGGACAGCATCTGTTGAGTCGCTTAAGTTAAAATCTATAGGGAATCCATAATTATTAAGTTAGTCCCGTGAACTGTACCATCAAATAAATTCTAGTGAACCTCGTAATCCAGTAATTGTGTTGTTGATTTGCATGTATACGAGTTCTGAATTGTACACATTTTATTTCTGGGAGAAATTCCTATAAATCTGTATTGTGTGATAGACAATTCTCACAAATAGGCCTTTTGAATGGCACACTTGACATTATTTTGGAAAGAATCACAGTTGTACTGTGTAATGACATTTTTTCGTGTATTATAACGTTAAACACCCACTATCGAGTAAAATCCAGGATAAAAGTTTATAAGTGTGAATTGCGTGACGCTGCAGTTTCACATTAGACAAATTTTTAACTATGAAGGTCTTGCAAGAAAGCTTACTAGTGTTAATTACTGTACATACTTTTTAACTGGAAAGACTTTTATGAATATTCAAGTTCATTTTGAAAAGAATAATGAACATTTAGCTTCATTTTTAAATATGCAACGCTACATTTTGTCGTGTTGTGGCATTTTAAACTGTTTTTTGTTTATTTTTGGATTGCTCCAGCTTGTACTAACACTTGTAGCAGAACATTTTGAACATCTATTGTACGAATTACGAGAATCTTTCGGTCCACATTGTTGTATTGCGGTCGATTTAATTAATTGTACTAGGCATTATATCCACAACTAGTACTCCAACTCATGTGATCAGAGCCGAGTGCAAAGAGCAGCCCACAAATTTTTAAATGTACGACCCAAACAGACATTCAAGGAAAAGGTAATATGTCCCAGTAAAACAGTCATCACAACTAGGATGACCCGTCAGTAAAGAGTCTGTGTTAAATGAATAACCCCAGCCCTCACTCAGATCAGATAGATCAGTAAGTTTTTGGATAGTTGAAGGCCCCCATAATGGCAATGGTTGGATTGAAATACAGGATATGGTTTCAAAGGGCAGAAAGCCAAGTCCTGTAATTTGAGACGGCGAGAATAAGAACCATGTACTCAACCAATGGCAACACTTTTATCTTTTCTGATGTTGATTTCGCACCAAACTGCCTCCCTTTCTCCAGAAGGGGCTTAACATGTTTATTGGCAAAGGCGTTGCTGGAGGTGTTAATGAAAAGTAGAGCTTTCCCGAAAGTTTTTCTGGAACATTCTGAATGGTAAAGGTTGTAGCCATTGACTTGCATAGCACGGACAGTTATGACAGGGCAGAGGTAAATTTTAGTAACGCAGATGGTGTTAAGGGTATCCCTTGCAATGAGTGCAGAGAGTTCAACGCATTTGTAAGAGGGTCATGGCTTAAAATACAAACAATTAATGAAATACAAGGTGCATAGGCCGAATTTGGCTATTGAAGGCCCTAAAATCTGAATAGAACAATATTAAAATTTCTTGAAAGAGCTCACGAGGTTTGCTATCCTCCTTTTGTTTTCATGGGAAACTTCTGGATTGTCCTCCTTGAAGGGCTGTCCAGGTTTATCCTCCTCATTGCTTGAAATGTAATACAACAAAGTGGAGTCGTCTTTCAGTTCATACTCGGTGGAAGGTGTCAGCACCTTTTTGGGGAAGATCTTTTTGGTGTTTGTTTGTGTGTGGTTTGCAGATATGGCATCGACATGGTACATAAAAAATTGATAGCTACTTACAAAACGAAAATACCAGAAGCCGTATGTTCCTCTGTTATGTCTTTTCTCCCAATTGGAGGACTGCCGATTAGATAGATGATCAGCAACAGTGACTTCTTTACACACAATTTCTCTACGGATTTTTTGGAAAGGAAATTTTTTCTTCGTATTCTGCAGTTTGACTATCTTCTTTTTCCAACAGAGAATTCCTAAAAAAATACGTTTCCATAAAAAGGATGAAAATAAGTTATGAATATATTTCCGTGATAAAGATTAAATTTGATTCTCAATTTTCAAATGCGCAGGGAGGTTGCTAACCAACATTTCTACTTTTGTAACATTTAGAGTGTATTGTTAGTAAGCAACTTACAATCTACATTTCAAATTTGTAATCAAAGGTAATCTTTCCCATGGAAATACTGTATGTCCAAAACGTCATGGTGCTTCTTGTTCTGCTATGAACTTAACTAAAGAAGCACATAAATGATCATTATTACTGACTCGTTAGAAAACAACATGTGAAGAAAGCATTGTTTTTAGTACACAAATTATCAATTATTGTATTTAACAAAGTCTCTAGCTTCAATAAATTTAAAAGGTAAAATTTTTGTATTTCATAATAAAATAAAATCGGTTTTACAATCATAAGTGACTTGAATAAATAATTATAATATTGATAATGAAGCAGAGTTTTATAATATACTGGTGACTACTTTAATGTCTCTAAGTTAGGCAATTTAGCTTGCCACTGTTAGTCCAAGTTATTGGGAAACAAGTTACTTTTGACACTTTAGCCAAGTTTAAAAATATTTGCATATATTGTTGATATTTTCTTTGTAAATTTCCAATCTAACTTAAACATATTTACCTAGGAAACAAAGCTTAATGATAAACGTGTTTAGTGCACCTATTGTTTTCTAATGATCCTTTCGTAAATATTTGGTTTGACCTCGGTCTTCCATGTTAAAGCCGAAATTTTGAAGCATAATTTCTCTGCTGTCATTCGATATTTTCCACTTAAATTTAATAAGTAAGCTTTGTTGGACTTGGCAAACGTGTGTCTGAATAATAAAACTTCCTATAAAATTTCCAATTTGTCACGTTGAAGATCTGGACTTAAGTTGGAATCGTGATTTTCATTTTTAGCTTTTTTGTTGTTGGTGGTAGCACAGCACATTTATACTACGCTCTCTACACACCAAACTATTAATTTGTTCTATGAAGCTGGTTCTTAGCTCATTTTACAGTTATTGCTTTTTATATGTGCCCTTTCTATACGGCATTTACTGATTGGTCAAGTGATTCTGGGGTTATGGAGCTCTAAACGACCAGATTGATTGTTTTACATACATTGTTATTATGCAACAATGCCAATCATCAAATGCAAGCTGCAAGACGTAGACTGAAGATTAAAGGGTTTGTTTACAAATTGTTTTTTGCAAACCGTAATTCATAAAGTTACAATACATTAAAACAAGGGAATCGGAATTACATGGTTCACCAAAGTAGCACGAATTAGTAAATAAAAACGAGTTCATTTGATGCTTAAGGTAAGATTTAACAGATCCAAAATCAAAACAGCAAAAAAGCACACAAATAAACTTTCCTTTAAGGTTTCAGATAGTACAGTGTTGGAGTACTGTTCATTCAACATGTTACCTTTCTGCTGTATCCGACTATTATGTACCTAAATACAATTAAAGCCAGAATTTTTCAAAACTTTTCATGCCTAACCAAACGAAGAATACTGTAAGACTACACACTCCACTAATTTCTTGGTTAAATTTTTGCAGTGTTCTTTAGTCATGTTGTCTGCTTTCCTTTCATCACCCTACTGATATATCATTTTTTTCAAGATTTTCAAGCACTTTTCCAGGCAAGGAATTTCATTATTACTTTCCAGGACATTTCCAAGGACTCATACGAGCCTTCAGTTACCTCTAGAGCTGTGCTTAGCACACTAAGATGATTACTTTTTAAACATAATTCAGCGATTTCATTTAGCAAAGTAAAATAAACCAATCATTAGTTGATCTAAAGTCTGCTAAAGTTAAAATGGTAAAAACATTTGAATACAGCATTAACATTTCACGTGGACTAAACAGTACAGCAACACTGCAGCATTTGAATCCTTACAGGAAAGTATTCATGTGCTGTTGTGACCTCGCATTAGTTAAACCATACCTTAAGCATCAAACGAGTTCGTTTTTTCTTACAAATGATTTATGGCTCTACTAGCCACTGGCCTAATTTATAGTGGGACACGGAGTGCAAGATGTAATGAATATAATACAAACATGCTAATGACTTGTCTAAAGGTAAACTGAAAGGATTTTGTTAAAACGAAAATATATGTGTATTTTTTTGTTTAAACATTTTCTTGCTATAGCACAATAGCACGCACTGTAGTTTTCATAGTTAAAACAGCTCTTGCAACGCACACAACACAAATGTGATAGAATTATTATCTTATGCCTTCTTATGTTCCTTCGGATTTATCAACAAGATGGTAATTACCTCTGTGTATAAATTTTGATGCTTCATTCTGTAGCCTCAATAACTAGATATACTATACCATCATAGGTCACAAATTCTGTCAATTTTCTACTACATTTTACTGTTATGAGCATTTTGTTATAACAGAAATAGATGTGCTACCTTCTGGTGTTGAGTCTTGCCTTCCAAAAATGTTGTTTTGTGCATCAGCAAAAGTGATACAGTAAGTAGATATCATCTGGGGATGAGTGGTATGCTATGAAGTGTTGTTGCTGCAGGTTGACACTAATTAATGTATTGAAAAACTCAGAGCTGCAAGCATTCATGTTACATACTCAGCAACATAATGAGCCTACGATTGATATTGAAACCATACCTGGGGAACAGCATCATGTAGATAAAATACCTAACTTGCATTACGAAGAGCGATGCATAGTCTCCCAATGGGTAAACTATAAATCAGAAAGTAGTTTACCGTATTTTCATTGTATACTTTTTCACGTCGTGTTTCTTTTTGATCTAGTTTTACGTTTTAACAATAACCATTGTTTTGTTTTGTTATAATCACAAGAGTAAGGCCTAAATTTAAAAAAAAAATATGTAAATAATTAACAATAGTCCTACTATACAAAACACCGTATAACTGCTGTAATTGTTGCCAATTTTTGACGTATTTTGGTCTCATTCTGGAATAACAAGTGTCTCCTTAGTGTATTTTTGTGGTTTAAATCATAGAAAATTGCAACGACGTACTATGTTTTTTTCAGGCCGTGGTCACGCAGGAGAATACGACGACACAGAAGGTATAATTTCTTTTTTTCAAGTTTAAAGAGACAAGTGAGTGCCACAAGATGCAATAAACAAAAACGACTTCATAATTTTCTGACCCTTATTCTGCGGTCATTTAATATATTTTAACAGTATTACGTGCAGCACAAACAATACAAATACTTAGTGTAAGATTGTATTCACATGTTTCACTGAATGCAAACAATGCTGGCAAGAATCAAATACCCCAAGATTCATAAGCTAATCTGTTTTAAATTAATCTCATTAAGACTCACTTGTTGGACGGAGAGTTATGTTTATGATTTTTGAGTTATGATAAATGTGATACATATGAATAATAGAAATTACGTTTATCATTATTCGTAAATGTTATTTTTAACGAGTCTATCAAAAATACTACTTATGAGTCAGTGTTAGTTAAATTTATATCACTAAAAAGAGTTTAAGAAAGAGGTTAATACCCTACATACACGTAAAAGTTTTATTTAGGGTGAACTTAAATGATTTTGTTAGAACCATAATAATAGGTTCTGTATATATTTTTTCTTTTTACGCTTTACACCTTGGTGTAGGATTAACATCAATGAGTGTTGGTGTTCTTACTGCGTGATACAAATGAAAAACTATACAGATAGTTCGTGAGACCTATTTGACAGAATTCAGAATCCATCAAAATTTTCACTTCAATTATTGAAGGGAAAATTCAATCCTTAAAAAAAAGTCCGAATTTTTTTTCTGTAAACCATAATGCAAGTGTGGTGTCACGTTCTTCATCAAAAATAGATTTTTATCAAGGCAGAGTAAAGCCTATGGGCTCGAAATTGGTTAACTAAATACGGATGCTAACGTTGCCTTTTAGACTTAAATGTCAGACTGCCTGAGCAGGGAATCGAACCCACGACCCTTGAAATCAAAGGCCAATGTCCTACCACTGAGCCAGACTGCCACAGCCGAAAGGAAGCGTCCATAGGCAGCATTTAACACGCACACATATACATGTAAACATACACTTTTCCAATTGCTTCTGGAGGGACTCTTGACTGCACACCACACACCAGTGAAGCTGAAAGGAACACACAAGAAGCAAGAAATAATTGGTTAAACGGGATGGAAAGCGAATAGGCCTAAAATTGGTTAACTAAAGACGGATGCAAACCTATTTACATTGCCTTTTGGACAATATGTCAGATTGTGTTAGCACGGAATCGAACCCACGGGCCGTAAGAGTATGCCTCAGTTGTAGGGCCTTGGCCTTTGATTTCAAAGGTGGTGGGTTCGATTCCCCACTCAGGCCAGTCTGACATATAAGTCCAAAAGGCAACGTAAATAGGTTTGCATCCATATTTAGTTAACTATAATGAACACTGAAAACGATTGCATATCCAAATGGTGGTAATAGAATGCTTGCTGTGTTGAGTGATAAAAATGCCTGTGCACTGTTTTACTTGCTACGTCACCAACTTACCAATTGTATTCATTAAAGATCAATTCTTACCATTATTCTTAATTGGCGGAGCGAGCGAGCGAAGCGTAGCCTATAACGGACTCCAAATTGCAAAATGTTGGTTGGTCTGTTGGTCCGTTGGTTGCAGATTTTTAGTGTGGGTGGAGTCCAAACGAAAGATCGGATTGGAATGAAATTTGGTATAACGCTTGATACCCCAAACAGTATTGCTGAGCCAAAATTTGACGTAAATTGAACAATTATTACGGGAGAAATACAAATTTTCAAATTTATTTCTAACACTCACCATTGTACATTTGGAATCGTGAATAGTTAGGGAATTCCGACGACGCATACACCTTGCTGGTGGTACACAAGTGAACTTAAAAAAACACGGAAAATTAAATTTTCGTTTCTTCTTTCTAGCTGATAACCTTTTTCGACGTAATTCGATGAAATAATAACAATTGGCCCTTGCGTTCAACCACTACAGGAAGAAACGCAAACATAAAAAACAAAAGGATTCCGGTACGATACACCTTAGCATCATTTGAAAAAAA
>JAHWFP010256657.1:0-19835 GCA_023313725.1 Lithobius niger
CTAGGCCTATCGAGTTCTCTCTCGCAGGAAGCAAAGGAATGCACAAAGCAAAACTTTGAAACGCAACAAACAAGCCACGTGACTCCTTAATTATTGAGTAAAAATGTGGTACGCCCCCGTGCATTTGGAAACAAGCTATAAAGATTAACGATACTGACGTTACTAAATGGCGCCTTGGAAAAATATAAAGAAAATGTCCTGGCGCCATCTAGTGACACTAATATCGGTAATCGTTATAGCTTGTTTCCAGGTGCACGAGGGCATACCAAATGTTTACTCAATAATTAAGGAGTCACGTGGTTTGTTTGTTGCGTTTAAAAGGTTTGCTTTGTGCATTCCATTGCTTGCTGCAAGAGGGAACTCGATAGGCCTAAATGGTGCCACGCTAATTTGGTGGCAACCGAACTTTAAAAGCCCATACCCTGAAATCCCGGCTACTAGATAGAAAGCATCTTTTATTAATTAAAGCTGTACATGCGTGCGCGGTAGCTGCAATTTTACGACAGTGTAGGCTAAGGTTTCCACTGAACCAGACGCAAAGGTCTTTGGTTTCGGTTAACGAGGGGAGAGAAGGTCCATGAAGGCACAATAACCATCCACCAGTTTGGTCTCTGTCATGCATAGTGTTGCAGTTAGTTGGAGAAATTGGCCACTGCCATTCATTTGACCAATTATACCATCCGCCATGGCTGTTTGCTGTGACGTGCATATCACGTGACTGGGCTAGTCCAATCAGACGGCCAAACAGCCGTTGTTCTCGTTCGTCATTGGCTAACACATGGTGACGTCACGGCAAACAGCCATTGCGCATGGTTTAGTGACGCGGTAAATCTGTAAATTCAAACACTCTGAAAATGGTCGAATCCAACTTCGAGTCATCAGCAAACTTTTAACTGGTTTACCAAAAGCGGCTCACAATTAGGTCATTGAGCTAAATCACAAAACGAAGGGAACCCAAGACGGAACCTTGAGGTACTTAGCTTACTAGTCTATGCTGAGTCGTTCTGGAGTCCCCGACCACGTTTCACCTCTGTGGGTGCATATATTATCTTTAAACGTTTGCTAATAATTACCATGATCAAAAATCTAAAAAACTAATGCGGTAAAAATTAAAATTATTTATGCCTATAGATCGCCGAAGAAAAATTATAAGATACCAGCCTAAAAAAATTATAAAGTCTGATATTCCGGTTTGTGACGACACAATCTTTAACTTAATGGTTAAGGCCAACTGATACAGTAGCTGCGTTCCTCGCTGTGAGGAACGCAGCTTCTATTACAGTTGGCGTTGTATTCCTACGCAGTCGTGTGAAACGGCGCGACAGAAACATGCGCGTATGGAGATCTACGCGTGGCTGTTATAAGAGTAGACACGCCGGATGTACCTTTAAAACATCTGTTTCTTTGCCTTTTTTTTATTTCCTGTTTTTTTTTTTTACATTTCGTTTTACATTTTCTTTCTTGGAGATAGTCGTGTAATTGTTGTTGGGATCTAAACCATGGTAAATAATGTAACCTTCACCACCGTGGAGTTGACGCTATGCTCTCAACGAGAGGGAGGAAGAATACAGCGTGGAACAGCAATTGGCTAGCTGCCCCTTCTGCCGAAAAATGCTTGACTGCATTGCATCTGTCTCCGTCTCCACTCAAATCCAGGGAGTGTTTTATTCAGATGAAATAATTCAGCTGGCTGATGATTGATGAGTCAGTAAATTAAATAATTAGGACGTCATCAGTTACACAGTCGACAAAATGGAGCGAAGCGATTATTAATCACACAAATTAAAGTTGCATAACATTCATTAAAAAAATATGTTATGTTAAAGGGATATACCTCCCAGCGCCATTTTTCTCGATCCTCCACATCAAGTACGGCCCCAAAGGTCTATTTACTTACCGTTAGTCTTTCCCTTGCTAAAAATCCTTTTTAAAATGTGGCGTCTAGAAGATTTTCTGTTGAATATAATGGAACTTTATTTACTAACGACCCGTCACTAAATGATGCATTGCGCACGTACAATAATCATGGCGTTTCATCTCTGTGTGTACATCTACTAATTTTCTAATAATTACCATGAGATCTAAAATCTAATAGGCTAATGCGATAAAAATTAAAATTAATTATTCCAATAGATCACCGAAGCAAAATTATAAGACACTAGCCTAGAAAATTATAAATTGTGATTTTAAAATACGAGAATCATTCCGGTTTGTGACGACACAATCGTTGACTTGATTATGTCTCGTGTACTATTCACAAAGCCAACCGAGACAGCAGCTATGCAAGGAACGCAGCTACCACCCCAACCGACCTTAGCACTGTAATTGCTCGGATGACGATCTGCGCGTAGCTGTAATTTGGCACGCGGAATGTTATAAGGCAAGCCGGGTGTCCCTTTAAAACAATACATCGGGCACAGGCTAGTGCAAACTACCCGTGTTGCATTGGTGACAGCGTTGTGGCTCACCTTTTCCGTTGCGTCATGGCATCTTGTTTCTTTGGATGGCCTTGGCGACGGTTCCTATAAAAGTAGTTCAACAGCCGAATCTATGAGGTCCTACCAAAACGATCAACCTGTGTGCGAACCATTCACACGCTTCTGAAGACAGTTTGGCATTCACACACTTCAATGCACAGTAACCTCAACAGAACTTTCCAAAAGTGTCTGATGAGGGAAACGACGTCACCTTTCAGCGCGACTGATGGCACGATCCTGAGTCCGTCCACGATCTATCCAGAATCGGTCAATAAACTGTGCTTCGAGCATGCTCAGAATTCCGTAAAAATTAACCTCCTTTGCGAGCTGCTGCGATTAGTTAGCTCCCACAATTCCCTCAGTTGCGTTCTAGATGATGTCATTTCCGTGAACGGACATGTTTTGAACGAAAGGTGAAAAAAAATAAGTTTACGTCATATAGGAACATCTGCTACGTAATAAACGTGTACAAGCAAGGATTAAAGCAGTTCGTTGTACTTTAACTCTCCTTTTGCCTCTGGGATGCTTTATTATAGCTCTAGCGAGTGTGCTGTGTTTTGACAGTACCAAACTCTGCGCAGCAGCAGATTTTTTTTGTTTTTTTGCACATGCGTGGTGTTTTGGAAGAAGTTGTCTTTCATCTGAACGATATTTTCCCTCGATTTGACTGGAGACAAACAGATGCAATGCAGTCAAGCAATTTGTGCTAGAAGGGGTAGCTAGACAGTCGGTGGTCCACGCTACATTCCTCCTCCCTCTATGTTCATTGGTTAAGAGCATAGCATATAACTCCATGGTGGCGAATGTGATATTATTTATCATGGTTTAGCTCCCAACTACAAACAAACAACTATATCTCCAAGAAGGAAACTAAAAAGAAAGAAATAACAACAACAAAAAAGCAAAGACGGCCAATTCGAAAGCATACACAAATTAAAAATATGTTAGGCATCGTATACCTGATTGATCAAATTATTTTCTTTGACGTGACTAAGCAGCAAAAAAACTTAAAATACGAGGCAATTAAAAAAAAGTCTCAGTCGTGCTCCTCCCCACCCGTCACCAACCCCAGTTTTAGCTTTGTCCCGAATTGTTTTGCTGTTTACCTCCTTGCCTCTACTTATTTTTCTTCATTCAGGAAATCGTATTCATGGGGGCCCCTCCAGATGATGTCCTTACTCTTGTACCCGAAAAAAACTTTTTTTTTTTAGCTAATTATCTCAAGTCTTGGAGACCCTTCAAAGTTGGGGGCGCCCCGACTTTGTCACGCCAGTCAACCCGTTACTAACGCTTCTGTTGAAAAGTCTTGAAAACGGATTCGTCTGTCGTGTACAAACCCTAAGACAGACCACCAAGCTCCTCCAGCGTCAGTGGATATATTCTGGCCATTATCATTTTCAGGACTATGAAAAAATGAACTGAGGTTTTGCGGGCCAAATCCCCAGTTTTTTTCCCCTTTCCTAAGAAGACTACTTTCTACTAAGGTTCAAAATTGAGCCATTTCACCAAATTGACTCAAGTGAACCAAATTAAGCCAATATTGAGCCAGAGCACTATTGTGTGCGCAGCGCATCTTGAGTCCTGGAGGTATTTTATGAACGGCTACGTCTTCCTGGAAGGAGCAGCTTTAATCAACGGCCGCCATTGTTTTTGTAACCATCTTGGATATCAACAAGGCACTCTGCTACCAAAAATATACAATCTATTATCTGTGTTCGTTCTTGGGCCGCGGACACTATAGTTTGGATCAGATGACGTAAGGTACAAAAAAAATAATTTAAAAAAAAAAAAAAAAAAGGATGGACGCCATTAAAGGCGCCGATTCACCATTTCGATAGCGCTGCCCATATTCTAAACACAGCATCCACGTTCCAGATTCTCCGTCATCCAATAGGCTGATGTGGGTCACGTGATTTCGTTTTATTATGAAAATTCGCGGCGCTGCAGCGAATTGTTGTTCCTTTTTTTAATCTACCTCCATTTTCTTTATATTGATCGAAGGTTCTACGGTTGCTGCATCTAGGGTCTTAACCGATATGAATCACTTTAACTTTCTATTGTTATATCATGTGGGCACAATTTCATATGTATTTTTTTTTAAATCTAGAAAATATCCCGTTTTAGGCTACCACACAAATATAGCTCTTTTCTTTTTTTGTAGTGAAGCTGTCATCATTGCACGAGGAGCGTAAACCGAGAGAGCGCAAACTGAGCGATAAAGTCCGTCACCATCATCATCATCACCACCACCACCATTCCACAGGTAAGTAGTTGAAATAATTTTACTAATGGGGTAAAACAGGTACGGTTATGCCTCTACAATCAAAGATATTATATATGCAGAAGAAAAAGAGGAATCTGACAAAAGTGGAATATGGCAAGCAGCTTGTGAAAAAAATGACAGTAGGGACAGACAGGGGCGGCGTGCACCTACCAAATTTGGTGGGGGAGTACAACCTTTTCCAGCTAGGGGGTCTGGGGGAGCACTGTAAGACCCCGGAAGCACTTGCACTTTCAGCAATTTTAATAACTTTCAGACAGCTGGAAGACCCAAATTGACACTTTTTTTAAGAATGGGCTGGCGCCAGGCGGCATGGCTGGCATCAAACAAACCCAAATCGTCTTATTTTGGGGAAATTGGGATGGGGCTGGGAGGGGTGGACGCATGTGCCCTCTCGTGCCGCCCCAATGGCACGACGTCCCTATAGTTTGTTCCACATTATGTTTTCAGAAAAACTGACTGGATGACGACTCGTTTCCTTGCACTAAGAATGCAAAAACATGTGGATATCACACTTGTAGACTCAACATAGTTACTGTTAGAGTTTATGAATGGGATGTTTACGGATTTTTGCGCTCGTAGTGGAAGAAAACGTGGCGTCATACAGTCAGTTTTCTGAAAACATAATGTGGAACAAAGTATAGGTACGGAGATTCTCAAACTAAAACCAGCTTAACGCAGCTACCTGAATAAAACTTTACCAGTAATAACACACAGGGTGATTTTTCTCAACAATGACCATAACGCTGCGCGACTGAGTTAGAAGTAAGAGGTATCTACCCATTGCCCATCCACGATAAAAAAAAAAAATTGCGTGTAAACCACACTTAGCAGCCCAGTGCCGCGTAACGTTACACAGAATACCTCAGTACGTTAGAAAAATGCACTTTGAAAAACTATTGAAATATCAGGTCCGTATACTAGAGGTTGAGAAGTGGTTTACGCTGCACCACAAGCAGTCAAGCACTCGTTCCTGTTCTACCTCTGGTTGAAGTGGACACATACCAACCTGTTCAGGGATGCTGCTGGTGTGAAAAAAAATGTGAAAAACGTGAAAATTTGCCAGTGGTAAAATAATATGTGAAAAATGTGAAAAAATATAAACAATACGAGTGTTGGTGTGAAAGAAAAGGCAAAACGCACAAACGAAGTAAAAACAATCAAATTACGCGCCCTAATTTTGGGCCTGGAATTACAGAAGGCATGCCTGTGGTTTAAAACACACAAAAAAATTGGTTGGTTTACGAGCGGAGTCGGTTTGAAGTCGCTTTCGCACTCTTGAATGATATTACGGAGAATTTACAATAGTTATACTGGAAAAGAAACATTTTTATTAAAGAAATGTAAAACTGGTGATAGATGAAAACGAAGAAATAGTGATGCAAAAATGAAATAAGGTATGTGAAAAATGTGAAAAAATAAAAAGCAGTTATGTGAATAAAATAAAAAGTGGGAATGTGAAAAAAGCTGGCACTCCCGGCAGCACCCCTGCTGTTCTAAACCGGTGTGTACAATACTGTGGTGCTTAAAAAATCCGTGAGGAACAGGGCTGTGCTGATACCGATGTATCGAAAAAGAGTGGGTAGTAGCTGGCAGTATCGGTAAATCTCGTACTCTCGATAATTTCACCAGAAAACCTAACCGATTCTTACATTCAAAACGAGTTATTTTAACCAGTTTTTCGACTTTTAGGTGATAATTTCAAGAAAATTAATTTAGTCATAACTTCAGTTAGTCAAAGATCTGGCATTGTTAACAGAAATCGCTTTGCATAAATGAGAGTTGATAAATAACTGTCATGGTACATTCGTGGATTTTAGGCCCAGGACAATAATTGGCAGCTTAGAAATTTGACTTGAAGCTTGAATGACATCTTGTAAACTTTAAATGTAACGTTGAAGCAGACTACAACCGACTAGTGCCACTGCCAGAAACCGAATGTAATTCTGCCATAACTCAGCAAAAAAAAAGTGGTTTTTAGCCACCTACTTTTCGATTGGCCACTAACACTGTCATTTTGCTTGTGATGCCACCATACGTTTATAATATAGTTTAATGATGCCTCTCGTAACATACCTATAAGCAAATACAGTAACGTAAATAACAATTTAGTTTCTTGTTGCCACTAGACAATATACATTACCTGTGAATTGTGGCATTCGTTCCTCGAGTGCTGGTGTTTCCTTAGAGGTTTTCTGGCTGCTTGTAGCCGCCAGCTTGGTAACCCAAATGTGCATGCGCACAACGCATCGCTACTATTTAAGCGCCACGGTGCGAAAGGCACACATCAGTTTTCCTCTAGTGAGCCACAGTGTCCACAGTGTGGATACACTTTCGTTTTCCCATTCTCCCAACACCATCTTGAAGACCACTTGCCATTTGCCTGGCTCTTTCGCTAGCCGAAGACTCCAGCCTCTCGATGTCCGAAAGATCCTCCGGCTTCATGGCAAGATCTAAAGGTGCCCAAAGGATGTCTCCTCCTGGAAGCACACCTCATCGCCTGCCAGCTCTCCTCCCGCCCACTCTGATGTTGTCAACGGCCGATCGTTCCCTGGACCTTCTAGACCTTCGAACAAGCATTCCCCACCGCCTGCTTCTCCACAAGCTTCTGACCCCAGCCTGGACAAGTTTCTTACGTACTGGAAGTCGACGATCCCTGTCCCGTTCGGCCCCAACACTGCAGCCACTTCCCCACTCCACTGCAGTCAGGCCCAGGCATCGCCTTTGGGTTTACCACCTCTTGAAAGCAGTCTGTGAACAGCGAAAGAAACTTATTCGAAACTCAAATGCAAGCTGAATCATAACACGTCACTTGGAAAGCTCAAGCACACATGCACCTGTCCTGTTTCACCGCTAGACCTTTCGTCTCATTCCTCACGGCGGTCTGCAGCAGCAACCGGACATTCTAGCCATTCTCTTTCGCACAGTGAAATCAACCGCCTCATGGATCATGCGGTCCGCGATTTTCAGTACCGACAACGTCACGCTGAACCTCCGCCTTCCGCCACTCCGTCATCGAAATTATCCTACACCAAAGACTGGGTTGCCACTACCACCACCAGTAGTTCCAGCCGCAAACAATTCTTTCGTTGCAACCTCATTCATCAACGAAACTAGCTCTCCTTTTTGCCGGTCCTCAACTCTGCCTCCCCATTCATTGTCACATCAACATCCGCCTCATCGAGATGATGAAAGCGACCTGGATTCGGCCTCAGTCCTGCAGCGACAGCCGATCTCCCTTTCGTTGATCCGAATAAAAGAGATTCTAATCGTTATGTCCACTTCCAGGACAACCCTCAAGAAGATGAAGTCTTCCAACATTCCTCTTTCGGACGTTCTCAAGACTGTGTTGAGGACACTATTCCCGATTGTTTCTACACGCCATCTTCAGCACAACAAGCTCCTACCATTAATCGTGTCCTGTCAACTGGCTTCAGCTTTGGCGATCGGAACCTAAAACAATGTGCTGACCTCGGCCAACTGACTGCACTTCTAACGAACCTTCTTCGCAATAGTGGCATAAGGCGAGCCTCTTCAACTGGACAAGGAACCCGCTCCACCACGCCGCCCTAGCGATGAAACCTGTTTTTTAAAACCATTCGACAACTTCTCAGCTAACGCAAGAAATTTCAACACCTCCCCACAATCCGAATTTCTCACTGCTAAAAACTAAAATGGATTTTGGAACTGCCCTTCATCTCCCTAAGAAAGCCGAAGTTCTCTGCTACGTCTTACATGACAA
The DNA here is from genome assembly GCA_023313725.1 of Lithobius niger. NCBI lineage: Eukaryota > Metazoa > Arthropoda > Chilopoda > Lithobiomorpha > Lithobiidae > Lithobius > Lithobius niger. The sequence continues at coordinate 8,501 of JAHWFP010256657.1, forward strand.
CGACAAATTACTTCGTGTAAGCCTCTGTGCTGCTTCAGAAGCAGACGTCCTCAATACTGCTGTCAACGCTTTATGTGAGAAGATTTCTTCCGGTCCCACCCTTTAAGTCAAGCATCTAGCTTTCGTTATCTCCCAGCGTTCCCAGAAAGCCGGCTTTGCAACCTATCACTTGATATAAAGCCCTCAAAAACCCTCTTCAATTCGACCCTTCTAATGAGAGACATCGCCCTTCAAATGGCTCCAAACCTCAAATGACTCACCCAAGCATCAACCTATTCACGAGTCTGACACGCTTTTCGTGGTTTGATCCCTAAATTGCAACCAATCTTGACGCTGACCGAAAAAAAACTAGCCAAAGCCACAGCAGAAGCCATTCTCGAAGCCCTTAAAACCTTTTCACCACGGCAACAAGGATAACTAGCCAAAACCACCAAAACAACATCAACGGCTCCCACAATTGCTACCACAACGACAACCAGTCCTTTCGTAGCAAACCTTCCAATAGAGGCAAAGGCTGAAACAACCACAGCATCGACCCGACAGGTGCAGCCGTTATTCTTCTCCAGGAGCGAAAAGAAAACATTGCAACTACCAATGATGCACAGTCTCTTTCGTCACTACCAGTTGGAGGTCGACTATGCCACTTCATCGCGGCCTGGGAAAGACTCACCTCGAATCAACAAATCTTCTCCATCCTTCATCTGGGCGACCATCCCACTTTCATCAGCAAACCACCACTGATCTCTGCTCCTCCTTGGAGTTTGCACTCTCTGTGAACAGTCGTCTCTCGCCCGAAATTCAGGAACTCCTGACAAAAGGCGCGATAAAACAATGCTCTCACCAGCTCAAACCAGGCTTGTACAGGTCAATATTACTTCAATGGAAGACTCATCTTCAACCTCAAAATTGCGAAAGACTCATCGTCAACCTCAAACCGCTCAACTGCACAATGGAAACTTTTGGCACCATCCACCAATCATTAAATCCAAGCGACTGGACCATATCAATAGACCTGCAGGACGCATACCTTCGTGTTCCACTCATGTGTCAGTTCATCATTTATTCCACTTCATATACAACAACAGAGTCTACGAGTTCCAGTGCCTTCCTTTCGACCTGAATGCTGCACCCAGAATCTTCACCCTCTAACTGAAACCCATCTTGGCTCATCTTCATCAAAACCAAATTGCATCAAGTGCTTCTCTCAACGATTGTTTATTAAACAACCCAGACTTAGAGCAACTGTCTCCACCAAAGCTTTACAATCAATCTTCTAAACTAACTAGGCGTCGGCGTAAATTTGAAGACATTTACTCCAGCCCAGCCCATACGTTCGTCTTTCTAGGAGTCTCACCTTGCATCTGAAAAAGTGATGCCCTCACCAGACAGAATATAAGACATCATAACCCAAGCACGTTCCTTTTGTCAAAAGCCAAGAGACATCCTCAAGGAGCTCAACTCTGCCATCGGCAAGATGGACTCCATGGCAAGTCTTGTCCCTTACGGGCGATGGATGACCAGACCTTTCCACCACTATCGCATCAACACGTGGGGAAGGCTGCCAGATCAACCGAACCTCTCACAACCAACAAACGAATACTTTCCTTTCGAGACCCTTCTGTGGTGGTCGGATGTCTGCACTCTCTCGCAGACTGTTCCACTCCACAAGCCCCATCTAGACATCCTTCTCTCACCAACGCCTCCCTGGAGGGCTGGGGAGCACACATAGCTCACCACGAAACATCAGACCCATGTACGGATCAAGATCAAGACCACATAAATGCCTTAGAACTGAGAGCCGTCCTCAACGCCCTACACCACTTTCAACATCTGGCCAAAGGGAAGGTTGTTCATGTACAAGCATACAAATCAACAGCAGTGGCCTACATCGAAAAGAAGGAGGAATGAGGTCCCGCCAACTCCATGAAGTAACCTCGTCAATCTTCAGGCTGTGCATAGAACTCAATACGACCACACAGCCTCTCCACATCCCAGGCAACAGTAATGTGATTGCAGACTGTGTCTCGCCAAAAACCTCCTTCAGGGTAGTGGACGCTAAAAAATCCATCAGCGAATATCCTTTAAACATTTGGGGCACCTCAATGGTCGACTTACTCACCATGAGGCACAATGCCAGACTTCCCCATTTTGTCAGTCTAGTCCCAGACGAGCAGGCCTTGGCAGTAGAGACGCACTGACCTTCCCTTGGAAGAACCTCTACGCTTACCTCTTCTCTCCATTAACATTTCTACCACAAGACCTCCAAAAGATAACTCGAACACAAGGCCAGTTCCTTCTAATCGCACTGAATCGGCCATCGGCAGCATGGTTCCCTCAACTTCAGAACCTCGCCGTCGACCTACCAAGAAGTCTACCAGAAATTGTGAACCTTCTATCACAACAAAGAGAAACCAAATTCCACCCAAACACCTTCACGGGTGGCTACTATCATCAGACTCATGAAAAGGCAGGAATTCGTGAGAACCAAGTAACTCGCATCGCCACCAAAGCAATCGGAGATTCAACAAACAGAATCTACGACAGCCACTGGACAAAACGGTATCATTAGTGTGACAGAAGGAAAGTTAATCCAGTCAATCTTCCTCTGCGTGAACTTTTAAAATTACTCAAAGATCTTTTCAAAGAAGACCTGAAAGGATCCACAATCCTGGTTTACCGGTCAGCACTGAATTCTGTCTTCAAGGCAGCAGGCAGCACCAAACTCCTCGAAGACTGCCGTATCGCCTCCCTTATCAAATCGTTTGAGACTGACCGTCCAGCAACTCGCCGAGTTTTTCCTGACTGGGACCTCTCCTTCATCTTGGAATTCCGCATGAAAGAACCTGTATGAATCAATCCTAAACTTCCCCATGAACGTTCTCACCCGCAAGACAGTTTTCCTCACTACACTGACAGCAAGCCTACTGCACAGCGAAGTCCAAGCCTCAACATCAGAACCAGCGTTCTGCGTCTTCACTCCTGGTTTCACCGCAGTCAGTCTCACACCAAGAGCAAATTTTCGAACCAACAAAGCTGATCATCATTCCAGCCTTGACCAACGAACCTAAACGCCTTCTCTGCCCAGTATGAGTTCTCCGCTACTACGTTGACAGGGCAGACAACAATGAATATTACAGGGGCAGGAACCAACTTTTCCTACCTTTCAAAAGGGGCTTCGGCGAAACTTCGGTAGGCACTATCGCAGTCGGGATCATACATTATCCTGAGTGTGTATGAAGACAAGAACATGAATTGCGCTGGCAACAACATCAGAGTCACGGCTCATGAGTTGAGGGGAATCTCCACGTCATGGGCATTCCGCAACAGCATCCCAGTGCCAGACATCCTGACAGCAGCATCATGGTGAAGCACATCCGTCTTCATGTCACACTACTTCAGAGATATGACGAAGCAAGCCAATGGACTAAACCGTCTGGGCACCATCGTAATTTGTAGCAGTCAACTCCACTTTAGCACTCAGAAACAAGACCCGCATCTTTAATCAATCGGCCCTTTACAGGGCCACCATATCCTACGAAAGAGATCCAACCTTTCTGTTTTACTATTTATCTAAAACGACTTTAGAAAGTAATACCTGCAGATAAAAATTAATAAACGAGATAATTTGTATAATTTATTATATTTTATATTTATGGAGTGGTGTTGCGTACAGACTGTAAAAATTCTTCAGATTTTATCTTACCTTGGTGAGTGAACAACAGACTGGAGAAATTCTGCACATTTTATGTTCAGCTTGCTGACTGAACAACAGGCTACAGAAATTCTGCAAATTTTATGTTCAGCTTGCTGACTGAACTACAGGCTACAGAAATTCTGCAGATTTTATTTTCAGCTTGCTGAAATTGAGCAACGGACTGCGGGAATTTAGCAGATTTTATCTTCGCTTTGCTGGGAGTTAACAACAGACATTCTGCATAATTATACAGTTTTTCTGATAAAAATTCACATTTTCTGAAGATTTTCTGCGGAATTCTTTTTTAGCTGGGATGCCAGAAATGAAACGAGCATGAGGCATCACAGGGCCCTTTTCTTCCCGAAAATCTCATGTCTGACTGAGGTCAGACTTAAATCCGAGACCTCTGGCATAAGTGATGCCAACTATCAGGCCAGCCTGCTTAGGGTTACAGTAGGATGTTAATTTTTAAAATCCTACAAAATTTTAAGAGGGGGCCTTCAATGGGTATTTTTAAATGGGCCCCAGATTTATGCCATCGGAGAAGCAGGTCCTGGACTGGACATGCACGATTAATGAGAAACATGACTTCACATTCAGACCAGGGGGGGTCGCAACTGTACTGGAAACTAAGGAAAATTGGAAATTAGCCATTAGCGAAAATTATACACTAGAAATAACGTAGTTCAGTAAGCCACCTTTATGCACTTAATGTTTCGTCGGAGTAGCATGACCTGGATTCGAACCGGCTACCCAGTTCGCCCCCAGATCACTTGCATAGCGCCTTAATCGCTATGGCCACATCCTCCACTGGCTAAGCCACCTTTATGCACTTATGTTTCGTCGGAGTGTCATGACCCGGATTCGAACCGGCTACCCAGTTTGCCCCCAGATCACTTGCATAGCGCCTTAATCGCTATGGCCACATCCTCCACTGGCCATAATCCTCCACTGGCTGTATAATTTTCGCTAAAGGCTAATTTCCAATTTTCCTTAATATTATTAACACTGATTTGTGTCTATTTATTTGTACTGGAAACGATGCCTTCCAAACCTTCGCAAACAGCTTCCCTTCCGGCACTTGATCGACGTCAATAACGCTAGCATACTGCCAGCCAACTTCCGGTTCTCGTCTGAACGAGATCAAGGACAATATACGGTAAACTGCGTTTAGGACTGGCCAGAGGCCAATCCTACAATATATTTATTTATTTATTTTCATTTACAAAATTTATTTACCTTCTATAAAGAACATGACTAAAACAACAATTTCAAATATAGAAGAAATATGGCGTCGCCTCTGCTCTCCCCCGAATGAGATTCATTGATGTACACTTCCCATAATTCACCATTTCTGTCGTAATTGTGCGATGAAGGCAATGCATATAGTATTGAGCAGGTTGCTGCTAAACACTGTATATCTTGAAAACGATGCAAACATCAATTTATAAAATCGAACAGCTATTGGAAAATTGGGACAAACGTTTGCCTATGCTAGGATAAATTTTGCAAACAGTATCGCAGTTTAACTGTAGCTGTGCTTGTTTTATCCTACTCGTCGTACTTGAGTTTCTCCCAACTTTTTCCACTCCTTGACAATCATTATGATGGCTGTCTCCCATAATCTGAAAGCGGAAGTATCACATTCGGCTACAAGCGCTTAGCCCCAGCTAAATCTTCCATGTTAACACCTTTCGCAAGTCCAGGCATGATCATGCGAAAAATGGCGCTGCTATAGTGTTTTTTGACCGTGGTGTTTTATTTACCCTAAACGGATAAGTATGAAATACCGACTGAGGGGGTGCGCTATATACATCGAGATTTCTGTAATCCTAAAACGTATGACGCAAGCAATCGTGAAACTCCAGGTGTGGGCTCATTGTGTGTGCGACCACACATGCCAAGACATGTACAACGCATGCGCTAAGCTTTAAAGTGGCACTATCACCGATTGAAAGCAGACGAATTCTGACAACATCTAGCGCTGGGTAGTACCATCTAGCGTTTGCTTGCACCAAGCGAAGAAATGCATTACGGCATTTCTTTTAACGAAACATACAAGCCACGACATCCTTAATTATTGAGTGAAAATGTGGTTCATCCTCGTGCACCTGCGAGCAAGCTATAAAGGTTAACAATATCAATGTCGCTAGATGGCGCCACGATATTTTCGTTCGCATTTCAATCGGTGATAGTGCCACTTTAACACGGAGGATTTGGTCTGCGACTAAGCGCTTTTCATTTGGCTGCGTCTTAAATTGTGAATCTGCTTGTCCGGTAAACGCAATTTGCCATATATCGTCGTAAGTTGGGCTTAAAATTAAAAAAAAATCCCTCTGCTGTAGTTTTTTAAAAACTTTTTAGCACCTTTTCAGTAGCATATCGTTTATAGCTTTGTTTTTCTCCCTCTAGGAAATGGCGCGACCCAAGACAAACGCAGCCGTCCGTCTAATGTGCCTGCTCAACCGTGGTACAAGCGGTGGTGCCTTCTCTGAGCCAGTAACAAATTAAGAAAAAACAGCAAAATACAGTAATAATGGCGAAAGCATGAAATAAAAACGGCATATTTTGAAAATATCTTATCCCTAAGTGTGTTAGGCCATGTCGAGAAGCAGTTTACATCTGGTTTTCTTTGTTTAGATAAGTGTACCCGTAACCTTCAGTCATGCCCAAATTCAATTTTTCTGGTTCATCGATCCCGCAATGGTACCGCGAACAATTTCAAACTAATTTGGCTAGTTTTTTGCAACCATGACATTAGTGCAACCATATCGAGAAGCAGTTTACATCTGGTTTTCTTTGTTTAGACAAATGTCCCCAACGTTCAGTCATGCCAATTTTAATTTTTCTGGTTCAGTGATCCCGCAATGGTACAGCGAACATTACAAGCTAATTTGGCTACTTTTTTGCAACCATGAAATTAGTGTCAAACATTTATGGCATTCAAAGTTTAACACCTACAAAAACAAAATTGATGCTTTTATATTTTTTTGTTACACTTAACTCTCCGGTAGTTACTGCTAAAATGGTTTGGGGTTGTAATAATCAGCAGTTCTCGAGAAAAAATTTGATACATTGTGTTATTAATACGGAAACAAAATCTCCGTGAAGCTTTTGGAAGTCTGGCATTGACTGACCCCCCCTTTAAGAAAAAAGAGGAAAATACGAATTTGGTCCCAAAAAAATAGATGTGTCCTGTAACCGATTTTTTTTTTTAAGAATTATGTTTAGTTTATAGTTTATTGGCCGAAGCAAAATGAAAGTATTTGTGTTAATGATCTTTGCTGTTTTATGTTTTTTGTTTGAAAAATTTTGTCAAGTATGAAAATAAAAAAAAAAGAGTTACTTATAAATGCAAATAAAAGTTTTTGTATTCTTTGGAAAAGGCTGAAACATTAAAAAAAAAAACACTAGGCACAACGTGCAAAACGAGATAATAAAATCACTGGCACCTTATGCAGGGAAAATAAAATATGTGCGTCACCTGCAGAGCTGACAGCGGGAATCAGGATTCATGATGCCAAATCTACAAATGTCCCACGGATTTTGTTTTCTTTTTCTTTTCTTTAAATAATAAGACCGGTGGCATTTCGTTCCGTAAGGTACGTTGCCCAGTGTTTTTATTATCTGCCAGTGTCGAATTGGGCCGCACGGGAACCCGGGGATCCCCGGAGTGGCCCCCACTACAGGAGGTCCTTGCTTGAAAAAAAATTGAAAAACTTAAACTTAATTCTTATGAAAATTGCATCTCGTATGAAAACGTTTCAAATTCTGGCTGATTTCTTTAGAATATGCTAGCTTAAACGAATCCAGTAGGCAGAAGCCATGGTTGGACAGGCCTCGGAGTAAAAGCATTGTCGCACCTTTCACCTGTTCACATCTGGGTTGCTGCATGTTGGGTCCTTGGTGGGTCAGCTTGGATCCTAGTACACGCTGTTGCCGACAAAAAGTGCCAAAACATTTCAGTTCCGGCAACAAGCTCAACATGGAAACTGTACACACATTGTAGTTTCCAAATCCACCGGGAGACACTCCCGGAAGTGACGTTGTAATCCGTGATGACGTCATCAAAATGGCCACCATGCGACGTACTAAGTGTCTATTATCTCCGGAACTAATGGATCCTAACATGTGAATATTATCTCCGGAACTAATGGATCCTAACATGTGACTATTGTTGGAAAGATAATTTAATTTGCTAAAAGAAATGCCTGAACGATATATGCCATAAATCTGTTAGTTTTGGTTTAATCTGAAGAAAAACATAATATGACTGCTGTGCAATATACTAATTCTTAATTATCTCCAGAACTAATGGATCGATCTTTTTGTTTGAACTATCGTTGGAAAGGTAACTTAATTTGCTAAAAGAAATGCCTGAACAATGTATACCGTAAATCTATTAAGTTTCTGCATAATTTGAAGGAAAACACATTATGACGTCTAAAAATGGGTACCATACGATACTAAATCTCGTGTGTCTCCGGAACTAATAGACCAATCTTATAATGTAACCTATCGTTGGAAAGATAATTTAGCTTGTTAAAAAGAATTGTCAAATCATTGTTTGCCGTTTATATATTAGTTTTTGTTTAATATAGAATAACACATTACAGCGTCTGCCATGCGATGTACTAATCTGTAGTATCTCCGGAACGGATATATCAATACTAGCATCGTAGATTTGTTTGACCCGTGGTTGTTTCCCAGTATTTCCTCGGTGCTGCCTGATCGTTCACTGCAACAGTCAATTTTTATTTGTGTAACACTCCCCCTTTCCGTCAATCCTCTCCCTCCGCAAAGCAACAATCGTAATCAAGTAGTGGCTTTAACGTAAGCACTGCCCCACCAACGGGCATTCCCCGTTCAGGCTCTTCCCCACTCCCGTTAGCGTGCGAAAAAAAACCTGTCCTTCGTACATGACGTCATTTAAGACATGCCTTTGCGATGACTGCGCAGAGTAAATTGTTAGTCGAGGTAACAATGTGTCAATTTCAACTTCTTCTAGGGCAACAACGTCCCAATTTCACCTTCAAGCCAAAAAAATGACACACTTGCACGTTTTCACTGTTCCCTTTCCGGGGGTCGTCGTTGCGGTTGCTTCATTTCTGCTATGAGACTTTGGTTTATAATGTAAGATTATCCTGCGACCTATTGTTGAAAATATAATTTAATTTGCCAAAAGAACTGCAAGGACAATGTATGCCGTAAGTCTCTCTTGTTTAATTTGAAGGAAAACATACACATAATTATTGTCACTTTATAATTGTAATTAAAGTTGGATTTATTCTGCATTTTGTTACCTATAATTTATTCACTTGTGCTGCAATTTATAATACTAGCTGTATCCCCGGTGTAACATACGCCGGCTAGCTGGTTCCCACATACCTGAGCGTAACACTGTAGTGGGCCCCGGTTTCCCCTATTGTGTGGTCTGAATATCCCCATCTCTGCTCCCTCTTTGAACCCTTGCTGATTTGTATTATGGAAGTAAATGCTTATTTTCAATGGAGGACGTTTCTCTGTTCTGATACCAAGCCCAACAAACCCAACAATGGTTGTGCATGCAGTCATTGTTAGTCAACCAACTTTGAAACTCTTCCAAGTCGGCTCTTAAGAGCTAGCTTTATTAATGCAATATGTCGATTGTTATAGGCCACATCTGTTTGTTCGACATTGTCGGTCGCTCGCCCTCTTTCATTGTAGTGCATAATAATGATGAATTTGCTTGCCCAACCTAAGCGTATTATATATATTATTATTGAAAACAATCGAGAAATGAAACATCATTAAGTAAACAGAAGATGGCTACTCAAAGTTTTACTGAGTATCATTGCATTTGCGGCTCTGCTGCAATTAACTGCAATACACATCCGCAAAAGACCTCCTCTCCAGAACATTCTGTGACAAGCAACTCAAAAAGATAAATACGACGGAAAACAAACTAAACGTAAGCGTTTTATCATAGTAGGTGCTCAAAATGACCCCCCTCTGCCTCGATGCAGTTCCGAAGCCGCTTCGCCATGGACCGACGAACCCGTTCAAAGATTCCAGAGGTTGTGCGAATCTGGTTGCATCCATCCACAATCCTTTGGCGAAGTACATCAGCATTGGGAATTAGTGTACTGTACACGAGTGACTTTAAGTGTCCCCAAAGATAAAAGTCTAACGGGTTTAAGTCCGGAGATCTAGCAGGCCACGCTATTGGGCCTGCACGTCCAATCCATCTGTCAGGAAAGCTTCCATCAAGGTAATGTCGGGCCAAAAGGCTGAAGTGAGCAGGTGCACCATCGTGCATAAGCCACATTCGTGTCCTGACTGCCAGGGGAACGTCTTCCAGTAGTTGGGGCAAGTCATACTGGAGGAAATGGAGGTAGGTTTCTCCATTTAGGCGTCGAGGTAGAAAAAAAGGCCCTACCAAATGATCACCAACAATTCCAGCCCAAACGTTTAGACTAAATTGTTGTTGATGTCTAGATTGTTGTACCTCGTGCGGATTTGCATGGTCCCAAAGATGGTTGTTGTGATAGTTGAATATGCCATCACGTGTGAAGCCAGCCTCATCTGTAAACAGGATAGACGGCAGGAAATGAGCGTCTGCTCCACATTCATGATTCAGTCGCACACAGAACGCTCGTCGTGGTAAGGTCGGCCTCGCCAAGACCTTGGACACGTTGCAAATGGTAGGGGTATAGCAGGTTATGATGCAAAATGTCCCAAATCGTCGAATTACTGACACCCTCTCTGCGTGCAATGCGTCGTGTGCTATCCGATGGGTTTTCTGCTATGTGCTGGAGAACTCTGTCTTCCAAGCCAACAGTTCGCACAGTTCTGGGTCTTCCAGCATCCGATGTCCGTCTCCCAAATGAGCCTGTTTCCCGTAAGCGCTGGTGGATACGACTGAACGTTCTAGCACATGGCAAATTCCTGTCTGGATACCTTTGAGCGTAGAGACATCGTGCTTCCAATGCATTTCCATCTGCAAGACCATACATGTAGTGCATGTCTGCCAGTTCGATGTCTGGATACTCCATACTTAGGGAAGAGAACTACCGAACAGTAAACGTGAACAAAGGATCACAATGTCACCTTTAGATTTAAGTCATCAAGTGATTTAACAAACCCCTGTATTAACAAGAAGTCGTCTGTCAACCCCGAAATGTGGACTCTCCAAATGGTGTTCAAGGTCACCTTGTACAGATATGCGAATGTTCAATTTGAATTTGTGATTATAGTACTTTTTCGCATCACAAACGTTGTTGTTTTTGTCAATAAATGTTATTACATTCTGGAAGGGAGATCGTAACAGGGGGATAGCAACTAATGAATGGCAGAGCTTGCCCGCTGTAATGTAACTTTTAAGACTTCTAAGTTATTGTTTTTTAGAAGTTGGGTTTTCAAGAATTTTTGTCTTTAACACTTAAAACTACAAAGAATCTGAGGTGGAGATTTACCTCCAAATCAAAACCAAGTTTATGCGATGATTTTTGTGGAAGCTGGAGCGTTAGACAAAGGCAACAAACAAACAAACAAATAAGCAACCAAATTCAAATGTGTGGGTTGAGTACAGTAATGTTGTTCTCGCCGCTTCGGCCAATGAAACAAGTGATCATCCGAATTCTAAGGATTCCCCCACTTTTA